>JACEGR010006794.1:0-56704 GCA_014170235.1 Listronotus bonariensis | reverse complement strand
TACCCCCATAGATAAAAATCTAAAGGGTAATGTGCGGAGACCAGGCAGGCCAATGTACAGGGCCAGTATTAGAAATAATTCTTTCGCCAAATACAGTATTTAAAAATAATTGCACTTCCCTGGAATTGTGGGCCCGGACAGCCATCTTGCTGAAACCAAACCCTGTTTAATTGTTCTGCTGGAATAATTGCCTAATAGCCGGAATTATTTGGTTCTGAAGCATCTGAAGGTACCTTGCACCAGTGAGGGTCTCATCAAACCATGAATGTAGGCCGATAAGTCGATTTCTAAAAGACTGAATTTACTTAAGTAGGTATACCTTTGACAATAATTATTATCAATTAATTAATTAATTAATTGTTAATCAATAACTATCTGGTTATCAAGTAGGTATTGGTAGGATTTTAAAAATCACTATCTTGATTTATGTAAGACGTTGAGAAAAGATTTCAAGAAAATATTTTCTTACCAAAAATGCCACACCATACATTAAATCCGAATCTTATTTGAAGCCTTCGCTGGTTTCGTAACTCTGGATTTTCTGTCGTCCAATGATGGTTATTATGCCGATTAAATACGCCACAGTTATTAAATCTTGTCTCGTCGGTCCATATAACATTGGTATAAAAATTGGGATTTTCACGGCATTTGTTTACGTACCAGTTCGAAAATGTCACTCTCCTAGGATAATCACCTTCTTGTAAGCCTTGAACTATTGTGGGTTTGTATGGGTGATATTTGTTCTTTTTTAAAACCCTATGAACTGTAGATTTTGGAATATGTATTTCTCTGTCGGCTGTCCTTGTTGAATTTGTTGGGTTCTCATTAAAATATTGGCGAATATTATTATCACGTTCCTCATTTTCCTTTACATAATTCTTTGGTCGGGGTTTTTCGAAACTTCCAAAATTTAATAAATTTCTTACAAGCTTTGGGAAATATTGCAAATTAGGTTGGTGCCTTTCGGGATAATCTTCAAAATATCTATCCAAAGCATTGTTTGCGTTTCTCTGGCTCGCAAAATAACATTGAAGCATATCAAGTTTTTCTTCATTAGAATAATGTGCAGCCATCGCGACAGGTACACTTTAAAACTTAGTTTGACATGAAGCCAGAATATTGTTATGTTTCGTGGAAACTGGCAATTGTTATACCTAGGCCACTAGATATTTTAGGATAATATGTATCACTTAATAATTTTTAAAAAAACGAATGGTTGCGTTAAAAAAGAACCGAATTGTCGCTTATTAATTTCTATTTTGTTAAAAATTTGATGTATCTGTGATGGCATTTGTCTTTCAAAATATTAATTAGGGATTTAGCTGTTGACTTTCAAGGGTTTATTGTATTTTATGGTTTCGATAATTGCTGATGGAGATCTATGGTACGAAAACAAAATAGGTTTACCAATATGTTTTATTCGATTTAATTTTAACCTCTATGCGTTTAAGTTCTATTCCGTGTTGTTTTTTCGAGTGTTTTTTTATGCAACGTTGCCTGTTTTATCAAGATTTCTTTCTTTCTCTTTTCATCGCTTAAATTATATTTTTTTAGCAAAGTGTGATACATCACTGAATTTGTAATTTTTGCTTTAAACGATGATGTAAAAATCCAATATGGCCGCCATAAGAAAAAGAAAGCTGATGATGGCTCCAGAAAACTGAAACGCGGCGAAAAAAAATTGACCACACAGGTGTATTCTACATAAAAAGTTGCTTTGAAAATGTTTTCACAGATTTCAAAAATTTTGATAAATAAAAAGTTACAGCCTATTTTCAAAAATGCAACATTTCAGTTTTTTGAAAATATCTCAAAAACCTGAACAGCCAGACTCACTATGTAAGCGGCATGATGTTACTCATAAAATTGCCTAAAACTTTCCCCATTTAACCGTTTCTCTATCTCCTATGGTTTCCGAGATCCCAATACATCCATCACCAATTTGGGACACACTCAATTTTGACAGTTCCACCTTGGCAGACAAACATTTTGGGTGGCCCAATGAACAGAGAAAGTCCAATGTTTTCGTTATTTAAAAAGATATGACCAAAAGTCCTGGTTAAAAGTTGTAGGCTTTTAAATAAACATGTCTTGAAAATATGTATACACTGTATACAGAATGTCCAAATAAATAATTTTTTAAAAACTAATCTTACAGCAATAGCTTTTACTGGCACACTCTGTATACATCAAAATATTTTCAAGACATGTCAATTTAAATACCCTACAACTCTTATATAATATTTTCTGTCATATCTTTTTAAATAGCGAATTTATTTGACTTCTTTGAACCATTGGGCCACCACCCTAAAATGTTAATCTGCCAAAGGGTTGGGACTGTCAAAACTGCCAGGCGACTAAGAAAATATTTTCTTATAGGTACACAAATAACACATATAAAATTTATATTTTACAAAATAAAGAATTTTAATTCATTAACCTTTGGTACCTGGTACCTGCCAAAGTAACTATGAGTTAAACTTCATATTCTTCCATCGCTTCTACATATGTTGGGAGAATAAACTTTGCTGCACAAATTTTCAGCTTTTATTTACAAATTAACGAAAGTTTATCGCTCACGGGCACTTGGACTATAAATTTGTATTAAAAATTCGTATGACCTTTAAAATTGCACCGTTAGCAATATCGATACACATGTCTCCATTACCATTGGCCTATTTTTCAATTAACCGCACAGGGCTATATATTTTGAAAGGTAACGTTCCAGTGACATTTGCATACACCATTCTTTAACTCCGAAAAACTTTTATACGTCGTTTTAATTTTTCCTAGCAAAACCATACAAAACTGCCAGGCGTACATTACGGTTTTGCTAGGACTGAATTCGAACTACATGTGTTTCGGTTTAGCTCTAGCTGTCGTTTTTTGATTTATTGGACTTTGCTAAAATTTTTATTACTTTACCAGCAATACGTGAAAAGAGAGGAATTATTTTATTAGCTCTAGCTAAACGACGCCGACGGTTTTGCTTAATTATAAACAGAAACCCGTCGTTCGGCGGTTTTTTATATCTACGTCTTTAAAAATTGTTAAACATTATAATTAATTTGTTATTATCGGCGGTTTTACTTATTTTATCGATAGAAACCGCCGCTTGGCAGTTTTGCTTATAAAACTATTAAAAACCGCCGAAAATAAAAATGATGTTGGCAAGTTCCCATGGCAAAGTTATTCTAACTTTAATAATTATTTATTTTGCGTGCTGTGAGCGTATAATTTTTTGGGGTTTTATTGTTTAATATTGTAGTTTAGTTAATAGCACCCTTGGAAAAAATAATTTGAGTAGTATAGCAGGATGGGGACAGGCAAATAAAACTACTATCGTTTCAGTGGCTAGATTGCCACTTTATCAAGCGCCTATAATCAAATAAGACACATTACAAAACTATTTTGTCACATGGGCCCAATAATTTACAACACTAAAAATCACTTTAAAAATATTGTCAGACAGGAAAGGCGAAGAAATAACTTATCAGGATGTCATTATCAGCAATTAAGTGTAACTTAAAATTCTTAAAAAGTGAAAAATTAATTGTCTGAAAATTAAATTATGAACAATAAAAAATTTAAATTGGAAAAGATGAAAAAAAAGGTTATTTATTTCTCCAGAATCGAACTCGGGACCTGTCGCTTACGGGTCAACACTCGTAGCCCTGGGAGAACTTAAATACATATTTTAAACCCTGATAATCTGCTTAAAAAAAGTAGGCCGTGTTTATGAATTACTTATCTTCTCTCTCTATTTTTTTCTTGGTTTTGGTCCCTTCAGGTCCAATCCACCACTCTCCCCTTCCGGACTATGCTTTCCAGGGCTTTGTCGGCGGAAAATCTGGATAATCGAGCTCGTAGCTCCCAGAAATTCTAAAAAGAAAACAAATAATTTAACAATCCATGCAATGCATAAATTGTCGGCTGTCAAATCATCTGCTACTGGTGTTACGTATAACCTTCACTTTCACTACTGACAGTTCCCATGGCACGCCCATCTATTTCCCGCCATTTGAGAAATACCGCTTGTTCACCACCAAACAGGATACCATCAGCTTATAGGAATCTCCGCTCACAGCGCTTAGATCCAGAAGAAAGATGCCGTCAATTTAGCGTGAATCTTTCCTTGATCCCCGAAGGTAAAAACGTTTGTACGACACCTCTAGCCGCCATTCCGGGAAGAACTTTGTAGTCTTCTACGCACGTCCGCACTGTCCGAAGGTCAAACAAAGAGTCAATTACTTATCTTGTTATTTTTTTTTCTTTTCCTGAGAATTTTAAACTTTAGTAGTTTTTCTTTTCCTCTAAAATATTTTTATTTTTTTTTCCTAAAAGATGTACATACATATTTTTAACCTATAAAGAGCTTCGACAAAATCTTCGTGGGTGTCAAACTTGTCTTCCAATTTCATTTTTGTTTGTTGATCAGTAATAAAAATAATAATAAACAATAAATCAAATAATTATTAAAGTTGGGTAAACTTTAACAAGTATTCGACGCTTTTCCATAGTTTTAATAAGCAAAACCGCCGGATAAGCGGTTTCTATCCAATAAAATAAGTAAAAACCGTTAAATATAACAAATTAGTATAATTTCGGCGGTTTCATATATATATGAATATAAAAATCCGCTGGACGGCGGTTTCTTGATAAAATTGAGCAAAACTGCAGGCGGTCGTTTAGCTAGTGCCTATTTTATTTTAGTTAACGAAATAGTATATTTTGTAGTGTTCCGGACGATATCGGTGGTGGTGATGGAGTTTGCTGGTTGAGTCAGTCCTCACTAAAGCTCAAAAGCCTTTTTCTACAAGTTGCACATAATTATTCTTTGCTCTACCAAAATAGTTGTTTTATTTTTTGTTTTGAATAATTAAATACGAGGTGAAAACAGAGAGTACTATAGGTATCTTATTTCCTTTGGTGAATACATATACTTTTTAAATTTTGGGACGTTATATAATTTGAAGGAGGCATTCCTGGACCGATTTTAAGTCGAAAAGTTCATATAAACGTGGGCCCTAAAATGCTTAGTTATTAAGATACAGGGTGTTAAAGTTTTATTTTATTTTCACTTTTTAATAAACTTTTCAAAGACGGTTTGAGATATTGAACTGAATTTTGGCACAGGATATTATGGCATAAAAACACACTTTTCAGATGTTCATTTAATTTTTTTTGCAACCAGTGGCGTAGCTATGACGAATTTTCAAAACAATTTTACAAAAAAAATACTACGCCATTGACTTGGGAAAAAATTTATGGTTTTATAATAATTATCAATCAATTATAAATAAAAAATCCCTTTTTATATTTTGCCGTAAAACTTACCGTTTGGGAGAAATCGTTAATTAAAAAAATGTCTTATGTACTCAAATTGCATCTTGAAAAATTATTATTGAAATAAATCAAGTTAGCTTTGCTCGTTGCCAGCGATTGTTGTTTTGAGAGCCTACCAAAATCATTGGATAGGCCGTGGAGGACCACGATTTTGGCCACCTAGATCGCCTGACCTGAACAGCCTAGATTTTTATTTGTGGGGACACCTAAAAACATTAGTTTATCATACACCAATTGTGACATTAGAAGAACTCAGAAATAGAATTATTGACAGATGTGAAACTATACGAAACACGCCTGGAATTTTTGAAAAGGTTCGTAATTCAATGAGAAGAAGAGCAGAAGCCTGCATAGAGGCGGGAGGTGGTCATTTCCAACATTTTTGTAAATTATGTATGTATTGTATTTAATTGTTATTGCTTTTTGTTCACTAGTTTGTAAGAAAATAGCTTAAAAATAAATATTTGAAAAATGTATTTAAAATTGAAAATAAAATAAAAGTTTAACACAATCAAGAATAATCATTAACGTCAGTGTCATAATGTTTACAACATAACAACAATCGCTGGCAACGAGCAAAGCTAACTTGATTTATTTCAATAATAATTTTTCAAGATGCAATTTGGGTACATAAGACATTTTTTTAATTAACGGTTTCTCCCAAACGGTAAGATTTACGGCAAAATTGAAAAGAGGGATTTTTGTTTATAATTGATTGATAATTATTATAAAACCATAATTTTTTCCCAAGTCAATGGCGTAGTATTTTTTTGTAAAATTGTTTTGAAAATTCGTCATAGCTACGCCACTGGTTGCAAAAAAAAATTAAATGAACATCTGAAAAGTGTGTTTTTATGCCATAATATCCTGTGCCAAAATTCAGTTCAATATCTCAAACCGTCTTTGAAAAATTTATTAAAAGTGAAAATAAAATAAAACTTTAACACCCTGTATCTTAATAACTAAGCATTTTAGGGCCCACGTTTATATGAACTTTTTGACTTAAAATCGGTCCAGGAATGCCTCCTTAAAATTATGACATACCATTAAGTAACACCCTGTTTGTAACACCAAATGCCAGTTTTAAAATATAATAGCAGCGATGTATTGGTTCGGTTTAACTGAAAGAAATGTGATAAAAACTTTATTATTTAAAATTAAACATTCTCTATGTTTATTAGGATTTAAATTCTAGGCTATTTCTGATATAAAATCTATTATATATCCATGGCTTCTATTTTTGGTAAAAAAAAACAATATAATATATAAAAAAAAACAAATAAATTACAAAAATTTAAAATGCTTAGTTCCTATTAAAGACTTTATCTTCTGATGCCATTATAATACTACTTTCTGTTTAACCGAAAGTGCTGTAAAATTAAACTTTTAAATTTACTAACCTCTTATATTTTAAGGGAACACCCTAAATATATTCTTTTTAAATTAAGATTATACAATAATTTTCTTATAAATTTTTACCAAAAATTCTATTTGTATTACATTTTGCTCTGGTTACAAATATCATTTTCAATGATCGTTAATAAAAGATTCTGTTTTTAATTGTTAACATGAAGCTAAATTACTTCATGCTAGTACACTACATAAAGTGTTAAAAAGTTACCTTTTTACCCCTTAAAGCTTTTTATTACACTTTGAATTAGTGTTTTGTTTCAATGCCTACTACAATATCCTTAAATATCAATTTAGGCAATGTAACAGTAAATGCGACATCAACAGAACCAAACGGTTAAGTTACCTTTGATTTTGTCATTATTTCATTTAGTTCGTGCGTCACTAGTTTTAAAATTTTACAGTTTGCAAATTAATTTTATAGAAATTATTGAAAATTAATAGTAAAAATAAATTTGGATGACTAAGAAACTGAAAAAGAATTTTTACTGTTTTAGTATTATTTCTACAAATAGTAGGTATTAACAAATTTCTAAAATTAAATCACGGCATGGTTATGAAGTGAATAATTGTCTTTTAAAGATAAGAAGGCCATGATTTTTTTGTTGCTATATAATGGCTGTGCTGCAAAAATTAAAATTAATAAGTTTAAATAAATAAAATAAGTATAAACTGGTAATTTGAAAAATTTATATACAGTCGTAGAAAAAATATAGTATGTAACACATACATAAAGTATCATTTTTTTACTTATGGGATTGCCGCACTCGCCTAAAGGCTCGTGCTGTCAAACCTACCATTCGTAAAAACCATATTACTTTATGTACTTGCTTCATAAATTACAATTATGCTTACATTTTTAAAGTGTTCTGCTTATCAAGGCTTATAAGAAAACGTTAGTTGTGTTTGTTTATTTAAATTTTAGATACTTTTTCAGTTAGCCCTATGTCAAAAACTTTAAGAATTAAAAAATAGGCACTTTGAGATATTACAAATTAAATAGCTTAAAAAGTATATTAAAAGGCCTATCTATCACACAACTAAACTTAAAAGAAACTTTTATCCATTTTGGCATTTGCTATAATTGAGTTTATAGACGCGGGTCACGTAATTGATTTAGCTTTTCTCCAAGAGACAATTAAGAACTACGGCCTCTAAGAGGATATACCAGTCAGGATTTTTTACAGGGATATTTTTAGGTTTATTTTTTTTACACTGTATACAGGGTGTTTCCTAATTGCGGTTAGAAAATTCAAGGGGTGTATTATTGAGCCAATTTTATTTAAAAAAGTCATATAAACATATGGTCGGAAATGCTTTGTTTCTAGGATACAGAGTATTAAACTTTAAGAAGAAAATGGAGTTTTTAATAATATCTTAAATATACCTTATCAAATTATATTAAAAATTTGGCTATGGTATTTGTTAAAATGGGTAGTTTATTCAGCCTTAAACTACTTTGAATTAGTGATAGCAGTGGCGGAGTGGGAGCCATATTATCTAATATTATTGACAAAAAATATACGCCACTGACTTTTTGCAACTTTTATATTTTTCTGATTAAACACCTAAAAATACAACTTTTTGTGTTTATATTTTTCGTAGCTTGCATAATCCTGGATCATACAAGGGAATTTTTTTCTTTTAAAAATTAGGTGTATATCTTCTTATTTGCAGTTATGTAACAACAAAAACAAATACTTAATTAAAAAAGTTTATATCTAGTTAATTTTACAAAAAAGTGTTTTGGAAATTTTTAGTCTTTTTTTTAAGTTTAACACCCTGTATCTTGGGAACGAAAAACTTAAGGACCTATGTTTAGAAAAACTTGTTTTCATAAAATTGGTTCAGAAATATGCCCTCAAATTTCCTTACCGCAATAAGGAAATACCCTGTAGAATATAAGAAAATAAGATTTTTTAGATAAAGTTATGTGCTAAAATGCCTTGCTTTCAAGATACAGGGTGGTAAAGTTTAAAAAAATGGCATTTTTGTCATAACTTTCCCACCACTATCTTTTTTATCTTTTTATCTTTGGACAAACCACGAAGGCCATAAGCCTAAATACTAACGTACCGCGGGTGTCTTAAGAGAGGTAAGAGGGAGTTTGTTGACACGTGACTTCAATACTTAAAGATTTGGGGGGAAGGAAAGACGTCCGCGGGCAGCAGGTTCCACATTCTAGAAACTCTAGGGATAAAAGAAAGAACAAAGTGGGAAGTTCGGGGCCTGTCCAGATGGACCGTATAGGGATGCATACGCGCGGAACCACGAGTTTCTCTGATGGAAACCGTGAGTGGTGGAACTATACTAGATAATTCTTCAGAGCAAAAGCCATGGAAGTACCTTTGAAACGCGATTAATCCCCTACAGCCCGACGATGGGCGAGAAAGAAGCCTTTCTGTAAATGAAGGATCATTGATGAGACAAATAGCTCTTCTTTAAATAGAATCAAGAATGCTTAGGGTTGTGGGGGACGCCATGCCCCAGATATAAGAACAATATTCCAAGGGAGGTCGGATTTGGGACACATATAAAGTGTATAAAATAGAAGCGGAAAAAATACTTTTTGCTCGAAAGAGAAATTCAAGCTTTTTTGAAGCTGCCGCGGCTATAGATAACAAAAACACCATATATTAGATTTTAGCGTGATTTTGCCGTGAAGCTTTCATTTTTTAAACGAAAAACGTTTGTCGAACTGGGTAAATGTTTGAAAACCAAATTATGTCTCCAAAGTAAATGTTTATTTAAAAAATAACTTTGATTGAAAAGAAAAGCAGTGGCGTAAGTTTTTTCTCTGAAAATGAAAAATTAATGCAAATTTTGTTTGAACGCCAGTGGTATTTTTTTTACTTTTTGCAGCAAAAATGTAATGTAATTGTGAAAAAAAAATTGTGAAAATATCTGTAAAATTAATCTATTCACAAATTCTTAAGTATTTAGAAAAATACAAAATTTTGCATGACAGGCAGTATGGATTTCCGCCACAAAAGATCTTACAGCAGATCTCTTTTCCTGCGTATTACCACTGCTGGAATAAGTCTCTTGAGTTTCTAGGTGAGTCCCTTGGGATAGTTGATCTGATATATCCAAAGCTTTTTTGACCGGATCTGCATGCCGCACCCTTAATAAACTTTCCAAAGGTATTTCAACTAAACTCTGTACTGGCTCTCTAGTTATCTATCTGATCGACTAAAAAAGACATTTTTTGTTAACATTTTATCACCTTCACCATCTCGGAATCAAGCATTTTCGGACATAATTTCATCTGAGAATGTTTTTCTTATTTCCTTACATTTTATACAGTGGAAAAAGAAAAATATTTTTTTAACTATTTTGCCTTTAATGCTTAGTTAATATTCGAAAGAGAAAAAATATGTGCAAATAGGAAAATTGCAGATAATTATCTTTTTAATAGAACAGTGTAGTCCGATATTTGATGTAGTAGTTCGTTTTAAGCTACGGCATGCCTAATCTATTTACTAGAATTATGGCACAAGAAAATTTTATTGTTTTCTTAGCAGAAAAAATGGTATAAACACTTTGATGAACTAAAAATCATATTTATTTACTTTTGTAAAATATACAAGGTTATTTATTTTAAAGTAAATAGGGCCTTATTTAAAGAACTTCTCTGTACTTTTTTAAAAAACGAATAAAACCATTTGGTATATAAATATTTTTGTAGAATTTAATAATCTCATTAAAAAAACATTTAAAACAAAAACAAAGAGTCACAACATGAGTAATGTTTTTTTAAAGATATACCCCCACAAATTATTATATCAATGAATAGAGATTTTTACGAAGAATACGGTGATATAGGGGTGGCTTGGTTAATCTCCTGCAGTTCTGATGCACTTGTTTAAAAAGTGCATAATACTATAAGTATAGTTTTACCTGGCTATCACGGGTCAGACGTGCTTATTTGTCAAATTCAAGAATTTTAAAAATACGTGTATTGCACTTTTTAAATTAGTTTTATAATAAGGCTTTTACCAGAGAAGAACACGATGTTGTTCTTCTGATAAAACCCCATTTTAAAACTACTCCAAAAAGTAATAACGTATTTTAAAATTCTTACTGTCAAATAAGCACCTGTGTTTATCTCTGTCTAGCGTAACTTAGTACATCCCTGTATACAGTGCCACACTTTGTCTGCAATGAGTATTTATTGAGTAATTAATAATTATTATTTAATAATAGCTGTTCTCCTCAATTATAATCCTTCACTTGAAATGCTTCCTTCTATCGATCGTCGTCGCATTGTGGATGATTTATCACTTTTTTATAGATACTTTCATGGCTTCATTTCTGAAAAATTGTCAGTATAATTCCTCCTCTCACAGTTTCCAACAGAGAACCCTATGGTCCACTGGACGGGTTCGAACTTCCCACTTTATTCGTTCTTTTTCCCTAGAAATTTTAAAATGTGGAATCGCTGCCCACGAGCTCTTTTCTTCCCACTCAAATCTTTAAGTCCCGTGTCAACAAACTTCCTATTACCTTGCTTGACACCACGGTACGCTTAGCTAATTACGCTTTTGGCTTTCTTTGATTGTCCAAAAATAAAAGATATGTTGAAAAGACTATTAATCAAATCAATATTTGTTGATTGGTAAAATTAACTTTTGAAACCACTAAAATAAAGACAAGGCACTATTTTTTTCTGTCTAAAAACAAATTTTTTTAACGTCCCTACTTAGGTTTGCATCATATGGAAAACCTTTTTAATTCATAATTTAACGAAAAAAAGAGTATTCCTAATAAAAAGTTTAAAAAGTTTTTACTTTTCGGTGCGGTATATAAAATTTTAAGATTATCGACACTTGGGAATGAATGACCAGATGTTATAAAGTGGTTGGCAAAGTTTGAGATTATTTTTATTTAGTACATATGACGATTGTGTTCCTTAAAGCCTAATATTAAAATTTCTTCACTGTTTGCCCTACATATAAACTATTGCATTCTTCTAGTTAAACTATAAACTCAGATTTATTTAATGGTAAGTGTTTTTTCCTTAGCATTAAAAAATAACTGAGAAACTACCATTAAATAAATCTGGAGTTTATAGTTTAAATTGTGAAAAGAATCACAATAGTTTATGTAAGGGCAAACAGAAAGAAAGTGTGGTTAAGAGAGATGTCATATGTACAAATAAGGTCAAACTGCCAGCCGCTTTATAACATCTGGTCATTCATTCCCAGAAGTGTCGTAATCAGTACCGCACCGAAGTAAAGAAACTTAACATTCAGAGTCTATTGGGAATTTACCGAGCCAGTAAAAGGCCCTCAATAAGTTTGTTGAATGACCAGACCGACCTGAGGGCAGCCCACTATTTACAGTTTTTAAAATTTAGGATAGGCACTATTATTAAAATGTGTTAACCAATTGTACGTGTATATATATGCAAGTTTCAAGTAGTTTAGAATATTCAGTTTGAAAATGTAGCAAAGCTTCCGAAACTGCAGTCACAATGTTGATAAATATAGTGATAGAAAACAAAGTAATTTGTCTTATTTTAATTTAAAATGGACTATCACAAAGTAACGGACAACTCAATCCAGTATTTAAAAATTAATATTTTTTGACATACCTCGTATACAACTGCAAAAATAATAGTTGATAATTACGTTTTAGGTTTAAAATTATGCAAAACTTTTTATATAAAATACCTTTTTTGATAAAATGATTAATAATTTATAATTTTTTGTTTAAGCTTATTTTTATCTTTTAAAATTTACCTTATTGATGAAACTAGAATTACGAAGAAATAGTAGGTATATCCCGCTAACAGCACGCCTCTCGATCACACTTCCGGCTTTACTAAAATAAATGGTTGTTTGAAAAGACAATTTTTATTTATTTTGTAAAGAAAGGTTAGGATATTATTTGGACAATATTGCTTTTGTCACACGGGAGCCTACGAGGAACTTTTTCTTTGGTGTAAATAAAAAGCTGCTGAAAACTTTCTTGAAGAAAATCTTCTTTAAAAAAAAATGTTGTTTATTTACTTTTCTTGCTTCATAGACAATACGTAATAATTTAGAATCTTTTACAAATTAAAAAAAAATATATTAAAATATATCAGGTAACTATTATCTCGTATTGCTGTTTCATAATCAGCTTTTCTAATATTGACAATGAGTTCAGATAAAATTCCATTAAAATTTTTTTAATATGAATATTTTTTTCTTGGGCAACGTTTTAAAGAGAAAATATCTTTACTTTAAATATAATTTAGCATTAAAAAAGTGATTATTAGATGTCTACGGTGCGAGGTATACAGCGTGTCCAAGATAAGGATCCTAAGCATGGGAATCTCAGTACCTATTGGAGATACAGCTTAGGTTAAATTAGGAAAAAGTTTTGTTTTTAAAGCTTTACATGCCGTTTAAAAACTTGAAACATTTTTATGGCCTGCTGAGATATTTGGCAAAAACGAAAATTTGACTATATCGATTTTATTTTTTCTGACTTTATTTAAAAAGATGTAAAAAACTAATAACACTTTTTCATTGGCAGTTTTTAGCTACTACATAATGGTATTTTTAGATTGTATACCCGACGTTTCGTTTTCAAGAAATCATCATCAACTTTTTTTTATATGGCTCGAAAAAAAAGTACACCCTGTATCTGATCCCATTTTTTATTACAAATTCAACGATGTATCACATGTCAAATTTTAATTTTTAGTTAAAGAAAAATTGCATTTTTTCTATTTTTTTAAGTTATTTTTAAGTAGGCCTTGCAAACAAATGCTTGGACGTTAACACCTGTTACCGCATCTGTAACATAATTTAATATCATCATAAAATATTATTTGTCGTTATTCCCCTTTTTGTCGAGTTGTTGTTTTTAGAGCAATTGTTCTTATTGTTACTGTTGTCTTTATTATTGTTTATTGGTGAATAGTTAATATTTATTGTGTTATTATCGTCGAATATGCCGGGTGGCAATTATAGCCATGCAGAAAAGTTTAACATGCTAACGTGCTACATTTTGTGCCACAAAAATACTGTAAATACAGCGGCAATGTATCTTTATACATATCCAGAAAGAAAACTGGCTCTAAATTTAAAAAGCCAGTTTTATCTCGAAAAAAAAAAAAAAGAATCTTTAGAAGAAACCCCAATAATGTTTTACGGGCAGTTGTTGAGAACCCTGAGATATCAGCAGCGGCAATTACAACAAAATGTAGAAGCAGCCAAATCCACAGCTCAATTTCTTTTGCGTAAAAGAGATATCACCCATATAAATTTAAGAGGTTGCCAAGGATTTAAACCGGGAGATTTCGAAGGCGCCGATATTTTTGCGAGTGGTATACACGCACGTGTAAAAAAAAATTCCTTCAAGAAAGATAGTGTCCGACGAAAGTATGGTCAATAATCATGGTATCTTCAACCGTTGCGTAATACACATTACTATGCTCAACAAAATCCGCGTTTTTAAGAAAATATCGAAACATCAAGAACGTTTTGGGTTTAATATGTGGTGTGGAATTTTATGAATTAAAATACCTGGTCCATGTATTTACCATAATTTATTAACTGCAGAAATGATACCTTCATTTATTTTCAGCACCAAATGTGGCATGTTAGCATGTCAAACTTATCTTCAATGGCTATAATGTCCATCCTGCATCATTCGACCGTAATAATACAATAAGATAGTAACTTATTCACCAATAAACAATAATAGAGACAACAGTAACAATAAGAACAATTGCTCTAAAAACAACAACTCGACAAAACAGGGTAATGGGGACTAATACTATTTTATAATAATATTAGAATTATGCTACAGATGCGCTAACAGGTAATTAACGTCCAAGCTGTTTTGTTTGCAAGAGCCTACTTATAAATAACAAAAAAATATAGAAAAAAATGCAATTTTTCTTTTAACAAAAAATTAAAATATAACATGTGACACATCGTTAAATTTGTTATAAAAAATGGTATCAAATTCAGGGTGTACTTTTTTTTCTAGCCATATAAAAAAATAAAGTTGATGATGGTTTCTTGAAAACAGAACACGTCGGATATAAAATCTAAAAAATACCATCATGTAGTAGTTGAAAAGTGCCAATAAAAAAGATGTTATTAGTTTTTATGTCTCTTCAAATAAAATCGATATAGTCAAATTTTTTGTTTTTGCCAATTATCTCAGCAGGCCATGAAAAATTTTCAAGTCTTTAAACGGCATGTAAATAGGCTTTAAAAATCACAACTTTTCCTAATTTAACCTAAGCTGTATCTCCAATAGGTGCTGAGATTCCCATGCTTAGGATCCTTATCTTGGACACACTGTATTTGGCCCCTGCGCTACCTGCTTACCTAATAAAAAAGCACGTGCCTACTTTAGGTTAAGTTGGTTTCTATAATATGGGAATATAAAATTGGTGCCTTATTAAAAGATTTCTAAAAGTAACAGTGATATTATTTTGTTTTTGAAGCTTAGTTAACGCCATGTCAATCTTGATAGAGATCAAATATCTTTAGTTATTGGCTTTCGGATATTTCTAAAGTACTGTAATAAATATTTTTGTAACTTCTTATATAAATAGCATAAAAAAGTAAATGATATTCTTTTATGTTGTTAAATAAGTCTCTTGTTTGGTTTTCTTACTTTATTTTAAAAAATTGTACTGTACTTAAATCTTTACTAAAGTAATTATTTTTAAACAAAATAACAAAAAGTAAAATAAAATATTAAAAAAAAAAATATATTTTTAGTTACACCTAAATATTTTCCATATATATATATATATATATATATATATATATATATATATATATATATATATATATATATATATATATATATATATATATTATATATATATATATATAAATCTATATATCTTTACTTTCAAAAAATATTTTTTCTATTTTAAATAACTCTGAATATTGTATATCATAATATGTATGGCGATTTTTGATATAACTTTTTAGTGTTTAAGCTAAAAAGCATTTCAGGTATAGTTTAGTATAATTATAAATACAATGTACAGAGATGTCCCATTTTCTTAAGCAACTTTTGAAAAACAAAGATGCCATAAACAAAAGCCGTTCTAGCCCTATTGGTTATTGAGGTATGTGGCTGATTTTTAAGAATTTTACATTTTCAGTATTTCAATAAAAAGTAAAAATTAATATAGAAATCCGTTTAGGTTTTGATAAGTTATCAGATCAACTAAAACAAGAAAATTTAAAACTTTTTACCTAAAAAGATCGTCGCGTATCATTTTATCCCGCCATAGGTCGCGCATATAGATTTTTTCTAACGCTTGGTCGCGTATATAGATTTTTTCTAACGCTTGGTCGCGTGTATAGACTTTTTCTAACGCCCAATTTAAGTATACAAACAATATGTGACAAGTTATTTTTTGAAACAGTTTATTGGGATTAAAAAAATTACAAATATAAAACTTAAACAAAAGTATTCTAGAGAATTTAAACTTAAAACCTAAGTAGGTACTATAAAAAATTTTAAGTTTAAAAATGAATATTCCTCATTCGCTGTCATCCTGTAGGTCCTTGCACTTCAAACAAGTAAAAGAGGTTGACGCAGTATGCTCCTTACATAAGGGAATTTTACACAGGTGGCATATATGCTGCGTGAATCTATTTTTTCGAACTGGACAAAAACCACACCTTGGTTTACGTTGCGGGGCTTCTGGTTCTTGGTTAGTCGATTTTATGTTGATGTTTGTACCGGAAATGAAGCAGATTTTCTGTCGAAGTGGCAGAGATAAACAAGTGATAGAAGCTCGATTGGTCATGTGAGGTTTGATGAGAGCTTTGGCTAATGATGTTATAAAGTGACGTCTTGACATAATTTTTCCAGTATTCGTCTTGTAAATAATTTGGGAATTTATAGTCGCTATATTTAAAAGGCTACAAAAAACCGTAAAAGGCCAACGATTACTGTATCGTGTAACAGAATACTCTGCTTTCATTTTATCAGCTACATCTACACCACCTTTAGTAACATTATAAAAGGTTATTACTTCTGGCTTGTTCTGAGGAGAATCTGCATCTATTTTGTCATCATTATGAAATGTTGAAAGCATAAGTACCTGTTTGTGTTTTTTCGGTATATATGACGTCAAAGTACATTTATTTTCACCATATCCAAATGCACACATGGTACTATTGACGGGTCTGCGCTGAAAAAGATCTCGAGGAATCTCTCTTTTATTTTTTCTGATTGTGCCTACAAAAGTTAGTCTATTATTTTTGTAAAGGTCATTGGCGAGTGACACAGATGTAAAATAATTATCGGCAGTAATATTTCTTCCTGTTTTATCTATAGGACGTATAAGCCTTTTCACTACACTTGCTGCATCGTTTGGTAACTGATAAGGGCCTTGAGGTTGTTTTCCAGCATATATTTCCATATTGTGAACATAAAAGTTCGCGCATCAGCAAGAGCATATATCTTTATTCCATATTTAGCTGGTTTATTGCTTATGTATTGACGGAAGCGACACCGGCCTCTAAAAGCCTCCAGCATTTCATCAATGGTCACGTACTGAGCTGGGCTGTAACTTGTTATGCACTTGTTGACAAAAAAATCAAAAATGCTTCGGAACGGAGCTAAGTTGTCCACTTTTGCCCGTTCTTGTCTGCTCGTATTGTCATCGAATCTAATTCCTCGCAATAGGATATGGAAACGTCGTTCCGACATTGTGGCTTGGAAATAATCTGGAGCTGTTCCATCTGTAGCCCATAATTCGTTTGTATTTAGATGTTGTGCCTTTTTGACTCCTGCTAAATATAGCAAACCCAAAAATGCCATCATTTCCTCCAAATTTGTTGGCAGACAATCACGTGGACGTGCGTAAGCGACTCGTATTTCATCTAACTTTTGATTTGTGAACTTTACAATATCTTCAAGAACATTAGTCGGGAAAAAATATTCCAGCAGTTAATAATTTCAGATTTATTTCTTGCTTCTCCCAACACTCCAGGAAGTTTAGTAACTATGTTTTGGCGTCTTGTCTTGGTTAAATTAAGTTGTAGGTGTTTTAGCCAACGAGTGTCATCTTTTCCAAAAAGCTAGGTATTTTATTGGAAGAGTGTTGAGGTGAAGGCATATGATTGACCTTATCTCCAGATGATTGTTCGACCTCATTTCTAGATGATTGTTCGACCTCATCTCCAGATGATTGTTCAGTGTCTGTATCATGTATACTGTGCTCAGAGACGTCATCTCCTAAATCGGAGTCAGCATCGCAATCGGAGGGAGTTTCCTCATACCACTGTAACCATTTTGCCTCTGTTCTTGGTGACGCCATGTCTGTAAAGAACAATATGATAAACTTTAAATATTTATCCAAAGAAAATGAAATTCTTAACATATGTAAATCGTAGTAAATAATAAGAGAAACACACAGTTTTTTTTTTGCTGGTTTTTTTACGATAATGTAAAAATTCACAGATTTTTTTATATTTATTTGTTGCTATTATCAATTTGTCTATATAAATTTTGAAACAAAGCATCAAAATTAAATTTAATACATTTATACATTAAATAGACTAATAAAAACATTAAACTTACCAAAAATATTTCTGTTGAAAATAGAACTTCCAAAAAAATCACACATGTAAAAGGTCGCGTCGTTAGAATTTTTCTAACACTTCAGAAATGCACGACGAACGTGATAGGTCGCGTGTTAGACTAAAACTAACAATCATAAATACAAAATGCCATTAGTTCTTTTAGTCCGCCCCACCAGGCGGAAATGCTGTGTTGACAACTCTATGAGGTATTACTTGAATCTTAAGAAATTTGATTAATTTATAAAGAAAAATTCTTCAGTGAATAAAATTTTGTTAGATTTTTTCTAACAGCGCGACGTTTACTAATTATTAAATTCCTGTAATATAAAACAAAATTTGGTTCTATACTGTATATTTTTAATAAAGTAAATTTCAGCCCAATTATATTTAATATCTTTCTTAAAATTAAAGACAAACCATTCATATCTTTTCAATCTCATCCAAAACTAAATATTGATACCTTAGCTTTGGTGACACCAAAATAAACCTTGTGTATCACTTATCTCTGAAGAAAATAGAGACAGAGGCCGAAAAAGGTATAAAACAAAATGGATAAAACACCCTGCGGATATTTTGGTTTAGGAAAAGCTTAGGGGAAAGACTCGATAAGATTTTCTAATATATTTAAATTTTAGGGAGGCAAAAAATAGTTTTGTTTAAAATTTTCACGTTTTTCTTATTAAGACACATTTTTGTTAAAAAAATATTTGTTTAGCTTGGCATAATTAAAATCTAGTGAAAATTGGCCTTTTAGGTGTAAAAAGCTGTAATCGTATATATTATCATAAAAGAGAAAATTTTGCCTGCAACATATTTTGATTGTATGAAAGATTGTTTTGGCTTTTGCGTGAATGACATTTATAACAATACCACAAGCCGTCGGGTGAGTGGTATTGTTATATAGACGATTTACCTAAAAGCAACAAACTTGTATTAAGCAAGATAAATATTTTGCCTAAAAATTTTGTTTCTTGAATTATATTTGACAAGACTATTTCACGAGACTTAACCTAACTAAATTTGATCGCTGACATACCATCAGGTAGGTTTTATCAAGGTAGGAGCGGGTAGAAGTTTTGCCAGTAGAAAACAGAGGGCTGCTTGCCATTGTAACAGACTCTAGTGGAAAAGTCAATGTTATCTTTTACACTAATATCAAGTTTTCAATTTACTCAAGTCCAATATCGTTACCCTAATAGGCAAACCTCATAACTCAAAATCAAAATAAAGGATTTTGTACTATCCGCTAACTTGACAAATATTTTATTAAGTTAGTTGAGGCTATTACTAACAAATTGGTAAATTGTAAAGAAAAAAAAGTTTTTATTATTGGCTTATTAAAAAGTGACGAAATTAAGTGTGTAACCTTATCTTATAAACGTCTTTCAAATAGTCTTATACAATTTTGTTTTAAAAACAATAGGAGAGCCAATATTTAAAGGTACCAGAATTTACATGAAATTTCTTATTGTCATTCCGACGATGCACACATTGAGACACCCTGGTATAAAATTAGAGTAGTGACACTAAATTTATCGATTTTGTTTTTAGAGGTGTTCTGCAAACAAGATTCCTTTTTTATTTATTAGAAACTGCGATAACAGATTATTCTGAACCCTAAACAGTTTCTAAAGCTTTTAAACATCTTTTCGTTAATTGGTCCTTTACAACAATATTTTGTATTAAACAATTTTTCATGTTTTTTTTTTTTGTTTTAACTAGGTGAAGAAGGTTATACACTTGTTAGCTTTATTATAGACGATATTTATTTTTTTTACTGTGACACGTCATTTTAAAACATAATAAAATATACGAATAAGTGAATACAATTTTAAATAAAAACAAAGATGCATCATCTTCAATAAAATTGTGTTTAAGTTTGTTTAGAAACTTTGTACATAGATACCTTAATTATCAAAATTTTGTAAATAATTTGTCATTTTTCTAAAGAATTGCAGAGTGCTTTAGAACCATTATATAAAAAAGTGACACGTCAATTTTAAAAAGATAAAGCATACGAATAAGTTGATCAAATTGTAAATAAAAACACGGATGCATCATCTCCAGTCAAATGTGTTATTATGTTTGTTTAAAAATTAGGTACTATACATATCTTAATTATTAAAATTTTGTAAATATTTTTTTCTGAAAAATTTATTAGTGCATTAACATAGTTACATAAATTGATAAAAAACAATTATATAAATAAATAATTAATAATATAATAAATTGGTTACAACCAGATTGAAAAATGCTGCTTGTCTGTCTATACCTATTATTATTTATACTAAGTGACTTAAAAAGTGCTTCAATTTTGGCTATACTTTGACAACATGTTGGCCACTAAGTAGTAAATGATTAGAATTTAAGCCCGAAACGTCTTGTAAAACTGAGATATTCTACCTTAATGTTAATAATGTGTTGATGCTCCTTTATTTTCTACACACTCTTGAAGTTGACGTGGCATCGATTGGATACGATAGTCAATCTCTACTGGGGGTATGGCATCCCAGGCCACCTGAACTTCGTTGCGTAGAGCCTCCAGTGTTTGTGGGTGGTGCGGTAAATTATGAAGTCTTCTTCCAATCATGCTTCAGGCATGTTTTATTGGAGAAAGATCTGGAGATCAGGGGTGCAACTGAAAAAGATTTATACCAGAATCTTCAAAAGTTTAAAGTTACACGGGCTACATGCGGTCGTGCATTGTCTTGGTGACAAACTGGATTTACAAGTGCTTGCAGATAGGGAAACAAATGTGGATAGAAATTTCGTCTTTCACTTCGTCTTCTTCTAACTCTGAAACGACCGTTATGCATCCCTAGGCAAAATCTGGATTCATCGCTGAACACAACTGAGTTTTATTCCATATGCCATTCCCGTCTTTCCCACTTCATTCCAGCCGTTGCAGTCGATGCCTGGGGTCAGGGTGGCACAAGATGAGAACGGTATAAAAACAAGCCAAAAGATCTTATTCGGCGATAAACGGTCCTCATTGTTATTCTCCGTCCTGCAACATTATACCACTGGTTCGCGACTGCCCTGTTGTAAAAAATCGATCCCTAAGAGCTTAGTAGTCGTAACCAATGATCTTGCTGTTTTGTAGTCTGTCGTTGTCGTGCAGAACCTCTCGCACGTGTAGTTTGGCCTCTTGGAACCACGCTTGACAACATCTCATAACAGTAGCCTCGTTTCTATTTACCCGAGTAGCAATTTGCCTAAAAAGATATTTCGGCTTTACGTAACCCGACTATCCGACTCATTTTAAAGTCGATGAATTAAGCGAATGCACGTCTACGAACTCCTAGGCATGATACTGTGATGAAACACAATGATACGAAACACATCTAATACCCAAAAGTAACTGAAATAATTCTAAACATGTTTACTGAGTTAAAGCCATGATATGCAAAAAAATCAATAACAAAAAAAACTACTACCTGAAATACCTTAGAATTTTTATCAGCGTGAATATACATGATAGCGAGTATGTTTACAAATTTTTATTAAAATTCGATAAGTGGATTCTGGGTGTTGCATTTTCAATGTTACTTAGTATATTTTAAGACACCTAATTTTTCTCTGTTCTGACCCTAATAAGGGCGGCATAATTGGCAATTTTCATGTTTTAAGACTGATTTCATATTTAAACGGTTTTTCTGGGAGGAAGGGTTGCAGTCAATGGCAGAGCAATATTATGTACAGCAGATTCTATAGTATATAAACCATGGTAAAAGAAGCTATTGTACAGTAGATTATTTTACCTATGACTGAATGTAATCCTTTGTGGAATCTCTTGTACATTTGCCCTAGTTTAAATTAAAAATATGGATACTGCCTTATTGTAAAGATGACGAGGCAATAAAAATTTATTAAAGGACCAGGACATTAATTCGTTTTGTCAAAAATGTAAATTTATTTAACAGCACGCAAGGCAAAAAGATTATGCCCAATAAAAATATAAAACTTTAGATATTTAATGCAAACTTTGACTTCAGGCCCATATAACTGTTCAAAATCAAATAAAATAAGTTTGGAATCTAATAAGCCCATAGTTTTTATTTGGCAAACATAAAACATAAAATGTCAATTTTCCAAAAACTGAATTTTTGCAAATAGACTCTTTTGCCTATGCACGGTAGTGCTATTACATAATACACGGTATATGTAACCCAGGTCTTAAAAAAGCGTTAAAAAACGTTCTAAAATTTATAACAACATGATATTAAGCGGTATTTATGGCACCTAAGGCTAAAATTACATTATAAATATATTATGACCAAATGCTGCAAACGTTTCTTTCGTTTGAAAATGAAAATTATGGAAAATGCATTTTTACCGCTTTTAAATAAACTTATCTTTAAAGCGCGGACAGGTGGTTATATCTTATAGTCCCTGAGCCAGTAGTAAAATTGACTTTGTGATAAGAACACTTTTAAAACGTTTTAAAAGTCTTTTTAACGATTTTACCACGAATATTCATACCCCCATATATGGAAGAGGTGCTTTTAACCCAGCTTGTCAATGTCAAATGTCAAACGGCTGTCCGACTGGGCGAAGGCGTCACTTTTTTATCAGACAAGTTTACCACAATGTTCTCACATGCAATTTTTAGGCATTATGCTAAAAAAATAAAGTTACAGTCACGTAACCCGCCTAGTCCGATATCCGAAACATGTGTTTGAACTTAATGGTTTTTATGACTGTAACCCTTACCATATTTGGCAAAATGCTTAGACAGTGCATGTTAAATATTGTGGTAAACTTTTTGACAAGAAAAGTGACGCTTTCTGCCCAGTCCAACACCCGAAACATTTGCCATTTTCATGCTGGGTTGAAGCCTCGTTTCCATATATGGCGGTATGAATATGAGGTAATCGCAAACCATTGAAAACGTCAATTTTCTTCTTCGAAAAATTGTTAGTTTCAATCGCGAATAACTTAAAGAATACTAGTTTTACAAAACTTTTTTATTGAGGATTAAAAGTAAGAAAAAATTTTACCCTTAGGGGTTGCAAACAACCCCCAGAGTTTTGGCGCCCTTCAATTCGATATTGGTTTTGATCCTTGGTCTATTTCCTACCTTCTGTTAAAATTTCAAGTCGATCCATACAGGACCAAAGAATTGCCAGGTTTCATCTTTTTTAAACTTCATTTCCTATGCTATATGCTTTATAAAAAGTTCTGCATGATCTAAAACCTAAAATGCAATCAATAGATATCCAAAAAGTTTACAGTTTGCCTTTGAATAGTTTGAAGCCAAGTAAAGCAAGACTTTCTTTACACAATCCTTTAATACTATTTTCTTAAATAATTTTGGGGTCAAACTTAAAATATCACAAATACTTAATCTAATTCGTCGACATACTAGTAGATTTTTCGCTGTTCTGACCAAATGTAGCGGTTGTCATTTAAATAAAAGCTTTTTGACAAAAATATTCTTTACTTATTTATTTACAACCTCTGTGCAATTTTTGAACTTGCTTTTTATAATCAAAATTACCGGCAAACACTAATTCTAGATAACTTTGTTAAGAATCAATTACATGAAAATAATTACATAACCACTAACGTGGCGTCTCTTAGATGCATTCGGATTTTTGGCACTAAATAAAAAGCAAATACAAAGTGCTATGACGAATTTTTTGTATACCTACTAAGCAACATCAAACTTAAAAGTAGATGGACTATTATCCCTAAAACACAAGGCGGGACATAAAAATGAACAGAGAAACATTTGCCTGCGTCTTCCAGACGTCACGTTAGTAGTTAAGGGTTCAAAAAAACTTTTTATTGCAATTGAATGAGTTTGCATATTTAAAAGTTATTTTTAATTCTAAACATTTTTCCTTTATAATAATTTTCAATATTTTTAAAAATAAGGTACTTTCCTCTTGAATAAAATTAACATTTCTTGAGATACCTCGTATACTACTAAAAATGAATATTTCATAATTATTTTTAACGTTTTAGGCCATGCAGAACTTTTTAGAAAAAATTACTTTTTTTTATTATTTTCCAAATCGATTTTTTTAGCGATCGCTTCTGAACTTGTAGTTTCTAGCCTAAAAAAATATCCAATGTAAAAATGATTTAAATTTCTGATTTAAACCGTGCCAAAATTATGTATGCTTTTCCCATTTAAATAAAATGGGATTTTTGGACTTTTTTCATTTATTTTTTTCTCAGACACAAATAGATCATCGTACACTCTTATGAAAAATTTGACGCTTTACAAAAAGTTTTTTACAAGTCACTTCTGTAAGAGTTATTTACCGCCAAACGTCGAGTTAAATTGAGTTGTGGCCATCTTTAAGAATTTTATAGTAAACCAGCAGTTTTTAAATAAAACACTTCGTATATTACATCACTATTAAATAGATATTTTAAGAAGCTTTAAGAAAAACTAAATTTGATGTGTCTATCTTATATAGATTTGGAAATATGTCCATCCAAATCAAAAAAATAGTAGATATAGTGCCCATTTTATTTTCGACACCAAATGCTGCTAATAACTTAGAGCTAAGATATAATGAAAATTTAACATAATTTTAAGATTTGAATGGCCATATTTTTTAATCTATAAGAGGTAGACATATCAAATCTTGAATTTTCTCAAAGCTCTTTAAAATATCTATTTAATGGTGATGTCATATACACAGTGTTTTATTTAAAAATACCGGTTTACTATTAAATTCTCGAGTATGGCTACAACTCAATCTTAACCAAACGTTAATCGGTAAATAACTCTTAAAGGAGTGACTTAATTAAAAATTTGCAAAATATATTTTTGTAGAGCGTTAAATTTTTCATCAAAGTATGCGATGAGTCAATTTATCCTTCATTTGTGTCTGAGAAAAAAATAAAAGAAGAAAGTCCAAAAATCCCATATTATTTAAATGGAAAACCAACATGATTTCGGCACGGTTTAAACCAGAAATTTGGAGCATTTTTACATTGGATATTTTTTTGTCTATTAACTAAAAGTTCAGGGGCGCTCGCCAAAAACAAATCTATTTGTAAAATTACGGGCACGTTAATGTCAAACCCGATCAAAAGCTTTGGATATATTGATAGCAACGATCTGGGATTTACCTAGTATGTACCTAGAAACTTAAAATGCTTATGATCTGCTGTAAATCTTTGGTGTCCAAATTACTATTAAATGGCTTTTTTGTTCTTAGTATTTTTAATGGTATTTACCAAACTGGTCTAGCAAGTCAAAAGTAATCGAATTAAAAAAGGTATATTGTTGTTTAAGATCTATTACTAAACATAGTTGGTCATTAGCTAACGTAGTTAGCAATAAAAGGATGTATTGATAGCTATGTGGATATTAAAAGTATAGTTAGTAAATATATTTTAATTTTTTTTCTATTTAAACAGTAGATTTCAAAATAAACGATATGCTTACGTATATTAAAAAATAATAATTATGTAACTTAAAACTTCTAAGCAAGCATTGAAATAAAAGAAACAAAAGACATCCCTGTCATAAACAACTAAGCTTTTAATGTCTTTTATTCTTTTAGAGTGAGTTTTTGTGTCTGGGCAACAGAAGTTCTTTAATCAAACAAAGCTTTTGTGTGCCAAAAACCTTTGTTGGTTTAATATTGTTTTTAAGAAACATTTTTAATATTTTTATTTGAAAACATTCGTAAGCACACCTAGGTCAAAGAGGGTTAATGTTTTTAGGCCTATACCTTGATTATTTTTAGTACTCAAAGAAAAACTTTAAAATAACCGGCATTCTAAAGGTAGGCAAACTTGATATTACAAGCGCTGTTCATATTTAGAAACTATAGAAGATAATATAGGTTTAAAAACTCTTTTGGATAAGATATTTTGATACTTTAATAATAATTTAATTCTATGAGACTAATAAAGAATAAGTAAAATGTAGTTTCGGACAGCAATAAAATAAAAAATTGTAGTTTTTTTTTATTTGTATTATTATTTTTATAACAACCAAATTGCTGGCCCAGCCAGTCTTGTTCTTTAATTAGAAATTAAACTGTTTAGTTTAGGATTTAAATAACTTGTAATAAACATGTTTTTATTATATAAAAAAATAATTATGTGGTGTAGGAACAATTTTTTTACATATATTTTAAGTTTAAACCAACAAAATAAACGTTTGTTAGGCTTATATGGGGTGATTTAAAAAGACACAAACATTTTACAAAATATGCTTTAAAAGTAATAGTTAAAGACATTTTCTTATAAAGATAGGTCCTAAAATGCACCTCCTTTGAACTACAGCCATGCTTTTTGCTTGTGTTCCCCCTCCCCTTCAAAAAAAGGACAAATTACAAATGACACCGATAACACTTACAAAGTGTTAACAGCAGTATTAAATATAATATTATATATTATAGTGTGAAGAGCCAGAAACAGATTAAAACCGAAAATTAACGATCGGAAATTTAAAAATAACGATTTTTTAAAATTTTGGCAAAGTTAATACGGACTATGCTAAATTTACACCCAATTTTTCCAGATTAAAGTCAATCTAAAAATTTGTTTTTACTTATGAAATTGTTTGTTATAGTGTAAGGAGTCAGAAACAAATCATAAACCGAAAATCAGGGACGATAGGATATCGGATATTTAGAAATAACGATTTTTTTTAAATTTGACAATGTTAATACAGACTATGCTAAATTTACACCAATTTTCCCAAATTTAAGTCAACCTAAAAATTTATTTCTGCTCATAAAATTTCTTGTTATAGTGTGAAGAGCCAGAAACAAATTATAAACCGAAAATCAGGGATAATTGGAGATTGAAATTTTAAAAATAGGAAATTTTTTGGATCTTGACAAAGTTAATACTGACTTGAAGTGACTTTTACACCCGATTTTGTCAAATTAAGTTAATCTAAAAAAATTTTGGCTCCTAAATTTAGAAATAACGAACTTTTTAATTTTGACGAAGTTAATACTGACAATGCTAACTTTACACCAAATTTTCTCAAATTTAAGCCAATCTAAAATTCGTTTCTGCCTCATAAAATTTTTTGCTATAGTGTGAAAAGCCAGAAACAAATTTATAAACCGAAAATCAGGGAACGATTAGAGATCTAAAATTTAGAAATAATGAATTTTTTAAATTTTGATAAAGTTAATACTGACTATGCTAACTTTAAACGCCGATTTTTCCAAATTGAAGGTCAATCATAAAAATTTATTAGCTGCTAAAAAATTGTTCCCAAATTTGACGAGTTAATACTGACTATGCTAGCTTAAACCCGATTTTTCCAAATTGAAGTCAATATAAAAATTTGTTTTAGCCCATAAAATTGCTTTTATAGTATAAAGAGCCAGGAAACAAATTATGAAAATAAAAATCAGGGACGATTGGATATTGGAAATTTAGAAATAATAATTTTCTAAAATTTTGACAAAGTTAATACTGACTATGCTAACTTAACACTCGATTTTTCCAAATTAAAGTGAATTTAAAAATTTGTTTTTGCTTATAAAATTGTTTTATAGTAAAAAGGGCCAGAAACAAATTAGAAACCGAAAATTGCTAATTTGAAAATTTGTTTCTGCCCATAAAATTGTTTTTATAGCAAGCAGTTTCAGCACATTTTCATATTATATCAACATAATTTATTAAGTTGATGTTGTCATGAAAACAACGACAAATTTCCATATACCTCGTTCAGTATCAAAAAATTATTTACCTACATATTATTTTATTTTTTCATTTAAATTTAGACAACGTGATACCGTTTTAGCTTTTGAGCAAGGGCAAGGTCAGCTCTAAGCTGGTGCAGGACTGCGTAGCCGCTCTAAAAGAGGTGGGTGTATCCAAGCCTGGATACCAAGACATAAGGGCCACCAGGCCAATGAGGAAGCCGATAAATTGTCAAAGGAGGGTGCTGGCAGGACAATGGTATCTCCTGAGCCCTACTGTGGTATTCCGTCATGCCAAGAAAGGTCATCCATTACATCATGAATTATGAGGAAATCCCTCATAATTCATGGTGGATAAGAACACTAGGACAGCGTCAAGCAAAAAAACTCATAACTCCCGGAATTAACAAAATACATTCTGAATTACAACCCGAAGGCAGTAAGAATTATAGTGGGTCAACTAATAGGTCATTGCAGACTAAATAAACACCTGGAAACCATAGGCCTGGCAAAAGAAAACTTATGAAAGTTCTGCCAGGAAGAAGAAGAACCCATAGAACCGAATACATATGGTTAGGGATGACAAATTCAAAAAAAAAAAACATCAATATCGATGTCGATAAATATCGGTTTGGCTAATATTGATTATCTGATATATAGATATTTAAGAGAGAAATAATTATTGATTCGATTTGGAAAAGAAGACATGATGAGAATTTTAGGCCGAAAAATGTTGAAAAGCAAAAAAAAACCTCTAAAAGGCGCCCTTTCTAGATATTTTGCGTTTTTACGTCCCCCTTTCACGTTAATATGCTCTTTTTACTACTATGCAAGAAGTTAAATATCGATGAAGATTATCAATATAATGCTTCCGATATATCGATATTTAAACATGAAATCGATATATCGTTGCCATCCCCACAGGAAGGCGCTACTTTAAAGCCCCCAAGTCGTCATGGTGGTTTTTGTGGGCAGGCTGGAGTTAGGAAAACCTAAAGCAGCAACATTTATCAGGAAGCCAGTTTTAAGCTTGTGGACTTGTGAAGTCTTGAAATAAAATTTGAAATGTTGTTTTAAGAATAATAAATTCCGGGATGTAAAAATGGTATGTAGAATTAAAAATATTTATATACAGGGCGTTTTATTTAATAATTTGTAAACCCTATAATTCTCGGAAATACCGAAAATCGTAGAAGCTAACAATTCTATTAAGTTTCGTCGGTATCGATAAAGAAATAAGAAAAAATGGCAGTCGAAAACTAATCTGGTTGGCAACCAGTATATTTGATAGTGGTCCCATTAGAGTGTCCGTTATTTCCCAAACCGATGTTTTTTAGCAATCGCCTCCTGACTTTTAGTTTATAGCCTAAAAAATATATCCAATGTAAAATGCTCTAAATTCCTGATTTAAACCGTGCCAAAATCATGTTGCTTTTCCCATTTAAATACCATGGGATTTTTGAACCTTTTCTTATATTTATTTTTCTCAGACACCCATACTTAAATGGAAAAATCTACTTATTGCATATTCTAATGGAAAAATTCAACGCTCTACAAAAAGTTTTTCTACTAATTTTTGAATAAGTCACTCCTTTAAGAGTTATTATACGTCAAACGTTGAGTTAAGATTGAGTTGTGGCCATCCTCGGAAATTTAATAGTAAACCGGCATTTTTAAAATAAAACACTCGGTATATTACATCACCATTAAATAGATGTATTAAAGATCTTTAAGAAAATATCACATTTGATATGTCTATCTTTTATAGTTAGAAGATATAGTTTCTATTTTATCTTCGATACTAAACTTACTGCTTATAGCTTAAAACTGAAGATATAAACGGAAATTAAACATAAGTTTTGGCCATATTTTTAAACTATAAGAGATATACATATAAAATGTAGTATTTGCTTAAACCTCTTTAAAATATCTATTCAATGGTGATGTAATATACAAAGTATTTTACTTAAAAATTGCCGGTTTACTATTAAATTCCCGAGGATGGCCACAACTCAGTCTTAACTCAACTTTTAACGCTAAACAACTTTTTAAGAAGTGACTTAATCAAAAGTTTGTAAAAGAACTTTTTGTAGAGTGTTAAATTTTCCATTAGAATATGTGACAAGTAGATTTTTCCATCTATTTTTGTTCAAGAAAAAAAATAAAAGGGAAAAGTCCAAAAATCCCATGTTATTTAAATGGGAAAAGCAACATGATTTTAACACACACACGTTTTAAATCAGGAATTAAGAGCATTTTTACATTGGAAATATTTTTAGGCTATAAACTAAAAGTTCAGAAATGATTTGGGAAATAAAACACCATAAGGTCCCATGTCTTACTTTATTGATTAAAAAAATAAAATAAAAATCATTGGACCGTCCCTGAATAAATTGACCAAACTCAACAAAACAATTTAATTTTAATGAAAATCAATTATGTCAAACCTATAACAGTAACGAAAAAACTGTCATGCAGAAAATGCGTTATATTGAAAAATGACCTTTTTCCTTTAAGGAGGGAACGCAAACTTCGTAGAGCAAATTGTGTCAAGGATAATAAATGTTGCATTCGCATGTTGTGAATTTAATTAAAATATTAAATAATAAGGCGGTTAATCTAAAAAACAACCCGTTTAAAGTTGTAGACTTGTTTTGCTGTTGAAAGTTTTTGTTGTTACATTACAGGTTTAAAGAGTAGATTGGTATAAAATCGTTTTTACTTGGACAAAAATGAGCCAAGTCACTTTACTAACAAGCACCTTCGAGCCAGCAATCACTTTTTAACATGCAGTAGTGCAGTTTCTTAAGCCATTTTTTGTTGTTAGTACGGTTCAAAACGTTTTAAAAACATTACATTTTCTTGCTAAACGGTGACGTCATGTACGTCGCGTATTTAACCGTGTTTGAATACATCCGCACAATGGTTTAAAAACAATATACCTATCTCTGTTGGGCGGACATGCATCGTACTCATTGAAAACGTTGTTTTGGTCATTTCTTGTAAATTTTTTACATGGCAAGTGAAAAATGTTTATATTGGGTTTAAACTAAAGTACGTATTAACCCCAAAAAATAAAAATCATAGTCATAACCTAAAAATGTATTGGGCTTTGATGCAACGATTTAAAAACCTACATTTTCTTGATTCTCATCATTCATCTTCACTGAAACGAATAGGGTTGGCAAGAAATTTTGACTTAACGCAGTGCTAGTACTACACTAATTTTATATGTTTAACCTCAATTTACTTTTCTGCAAAATACATAAAACAATAATATTTGTTAGTGTTTACATTTTACCCAAAATTGATATTTGTAATTATCTTTAATATTTTTGTAGCAAATAAGTTTGTTAAAATTGGTTAAAGCCCGTGGCCCCAGTTCTACGATGCATAGAATTTTTTTTTAGCCAAAATTTAAAAACTTACCAATCTCACTTAAAATTAGGTGGTCTTTACTAAAAAAATATTGAAAAAAAACTGGCATTATTACAGCTGGTTTTTGAGAATCTGGGGTGCTGAGTGTTAAATTATAATTTTACACCCCCATAACTTTATTATATTTTTATTTGTACAAAATAAATTAATTAACAGCTTGTTAAGTTAATTCTGTGAAGTTTTCTAATAAGTATTAGGATGTTTATTATATCATATGATATACAGGCTACGACAATAGGAATTATTTTTTAAAGAAATACCTTTTATATTATAACACCACTAGAAAAATATTTTTGAAAGCTTTAAAAACATAGCACATTTCATATGTCTATCTTAATTAGTTTCGAAAATATGACCATCCAAATCTGAAGAATTTTTTAATTTACATTAGAATCGTAAGAAAATTTACATCTTTCTATTTTTTTATTTTTAAACGTATAAAATAAATAAAAACACTGTGTTGTTGATTTAATCCTGTAGTATCCGTATTTTTCACCAGAATACTTTCATCTTTTAAGATATACAGAGTAGAACAAGGAATATTTATTTTGTAGATGAAAAACCCTGTAAATTAAAAAAATATATCTGTTCTTACACTCAAAAGTAAGTATACTAGGCTTATAATAAACTAAATAAATAAAATGGTATATATTTATGTCTACTCAAGTAAGACTAATAAATAAATTATTGCAATTTTTGCGGCAAAGCTGATACACTTTTTATTTAATATTTAATTATTCTTAGTTGTATGATTTTCATTTATTCTTAAAATACAGTTTTAAATTTCTTATTAACGTAATAGAAGCCGCGCCGCTTTTTTATTTTTTTATATGTATCTACTTTAAAATACACAGCATGAGCCATTAAAATTTCAAAGTGGCTTTTTGCCAAAATAATGGATGTCTATTCCATAGTGCGATGTAGTAACGAAACTAAAGATTTTCTGCGAAATAATCCCAAAAAGATAAGAACAATTAACTAATACTAAATTTAAATCACTTTTGTAACAGGTAGCAAGAGAATAGAGTGTTTCTCACAGGTGCTTCCCCCTATAACTTTTTACCATTTAAAATAAGAAAAAATTGATATGTCGGTATTTTACATATTCCTGAATTGGTTAATGGACTCACTTGCTTCCTATTGCCCCCCCCACCGGTTTAACAGAAAATTACTGCTTCTTTTAAAATTTAAATGACACCACTGGTATATTTTATCTTTTTTATAAACTATGACCATCGCCTTCTAGATATAAGAATTATACATTTGGAAGGTGACTTCTGACATTCTGAATACAATAACACCTTACAAGTAATTTTTTAAAAATTGTGCTGTCAAAATTTCAATTTTTTATATTTTAATCTAGAGTACCATGATAAGACCAAAACGGGTTATTTTTGGGTCAAGTAATCATAAAAATGATTCGTCTTTGTTGTATACAACTTCTCTTAGGGCGGAGTCAATTTGTAGCCAAATCCTATTTATGATCAAAACTCCTTTTTCAAATGGCACGTTGACGCAGTATTTTCAGAAAGGTTTTTATTTAAAAAGCATGCAAGAAAATGATTTTAAACCAACCCTTTTACAAAATGATAAATATCGACTTATAACAACATCTGAATTTATTATGTGTTGTGTAGAAAATGTCTTACCCAAAATACCGCCTATGTGAATTGAAGATATGTTCTGTAGCTCGGCGGATTCATTTAATGGATGGTAACTATTTAGGTACACGCCAAACAATAAATTAAAAGAACTAAAAAACTTAAAAAAAATTAAAATAAGTAAAAAGGTAACTAAAAATCGACGTTTTGGTGGCAAGTCTGCCACCATTGTCAAGATAAATTAAATAAAAATAATAAAATTAAAAATAGTTAATTTGGCAGTCTTGCCACCAAAACGTTGATTTTTATTTATCTTTTTTACTTGTTTAATTTTTTTTTATACTTTTAATTTAATTTCTGGCGTGTACCCAAATAATTACCATCCACCGCCTATGTAGTACAAAATAATTAGAAATAAAATACTTTTTTAAGATATGCCAACGAGCCACCCTCGTTTTATAAAAAAATAGGCTTGTGACCATAAATAATAAGATTTTGCAAACTTTGACTTTGCCCTGAAAAGTCGTGAAAAACAAAAGACGATTAATTTCATTTTTCACGACTACTTGACTTAAGGGGGTTTATTCGTGCTCAAAAAGGTACATTTTATTGTTTTTTTTTGACGATACAATCAATATTTATTGATTAAAACCAATGGGACATTTAAATATAATATGGGAAAAATATTATGTAAAATTTAAAAGAAAATGCGGCAATGACGACAATTATTTGGAAACGTCCTGAAAAAAGGCGAATTGCAGTGACTATCTTGGTGCTGAATCATGTAAAATCAAAAAAATAAATTTGTTTGTTAGCTAATCGTTTTCCCAAGGTAACGCGAGTGGTTTTGAAATTATAGTTTATCACTTTTACACTTGAAATTTTTAACAAAATTTTTTTTTAATTAAAATTAGAACTATTAAAAACTTAAAAAAGTGGGAAAAGCGCTTTAAAGTTAGCTTGGTACATAAGATTAATGGATAAGGTGGTTACTTAAACCTCCGTATGCTTCGTTAATTTTGCTTCGATTAATCCCAAAATTTTACACAGTATTCTTAAAATATTCTTTATTTAAAATGTATTGAAAAAAAAGATTTAAAAAAGGTTTCAAAATCCTACTTCCCCTTAAAATAAACAGTTTTAGCTTAATCATGGTACTCTAGATAAAAATTTAAAAAATTATAATACATTTTGAGAGCAAAATTTCAATAAATAACATGTGAGGTGTTATTGTATTTAAATGTAATATTTGTGGTTTATCCCTAAGTGTTTGTTTTAGGATCAAATATGTGCTCCATAACGTAAACAACTTATATTCTTTAAAAGGTCTTTAAAATACACTATAATGTTATTCTAAAAAATGTTTGGGCGGTATTTGCTGCAAAATTTCTATTCCATAAAAACGATTTAATTTTACTTCGACTTTGTTGAAAGATATTCCGAACGGAATAAATTCGCTTTTTAATAATTCTCTTAAAGCTTTAAATCCACGATAAAAGATTTTTATGAAATTTTTGTGTCGTGAGTCCAAAAGTTTAAAGTTTTCTGTAAAAACAAGTAGTGTATTAACAGGACACTAAAAATTTTGATTTACGACTCATAAATTTATATAAAAATCTATCTTCTTGAATTCCAATCTTTAGAATATGACAGTCATTGTATGCCAGGGCAAATTCAATGCTACGCGACAATCAGAGAGCGAATTGCAACAGGCTCTGAATATAGTATCTACTTGGACGGAATAGGTTTTGTTTTAAAAGCAGTCCAAACAAATCCAGAATAGTGTCATTCACAAAATGAAGAAAATTAGAGGGTCTGGGTTCTCGTAATCTTCAAGGCCTCCTAAAATACCAATGATGGGTGAGGTGGACAGGGAACCATCATTTTTAACAAAAATAATCAAAAGAGCGAATACAGCGCTAATTCTGGCTCGCAGAACATATGGCCAGAACGTATGGCAAAACGTGGGGACTGAGACCACAAATGGTTCACTGGGTATGCACCACTGACACTGTGGTGAAACTAGCCATAACATATGCATCCATTGTCTGGTGGACTAAGACCAGACAGCAGACGGCTATGCTTCGGCTGGGCAAGGTGCAAAGACTAGCCTGCGCCTTGGCATAGCGGGATGCATTAAGCACACCAACAGCGGTCTTGGAGACCCTACTTGACCTCCCGCCACTGCATATAGTGGTACAAGGGGAGGCGAGAATGGGGGTATACAGACTGAAAAATAACCTGAGCAACACAAAATTTAGATCAGGACACATGGAAATAAAAAATATCATAAGAGTCCCATAATGGATATGAGGACAGACTATATGACCCCACAAATCGTACCCAGAAGACCCTTTCAGGTGACAATACACCCAAGGGAGAACTGGGCAAACGAAAATTTCAGACTCTCTCTTCGAGGTCAAACCTGGTATACGGACGGGTCCAAAACCGAAAAAGGATCAGGAGCAGGTGTCTACAGTGAGATGGACACTCGTTTGACCTTTCCACTGGGGAAACCACGCCTCTGTATTTCAACAGAAATTTTTGCGATCTTACAATGTTCCAGGATTAACAACCAAGGCCCCGCACAAATTGTAGCTTCGACGAACTCAGGGAACTGGCGGAATGCAACATGATGATGTGGGTGCCAGGGCATTGCGGAATTCGAGGCAATGAAAACGCAGACGAACTGGCTAGAAGGGGTCAGCCACGGCATACGTCGGGCCAGAACCAGTCCTTAGAGTGCTAAAGAGCACCTTCCGGAGTGCGGTACAAAACTGGGTAAAGACCAGCAAAGACTGCACTGGGAAAGGCTTCCTCAGCACATGCATGGGAAAATATACATCAGTGGACCAAATGCACAAAAAGAGCTAAAGAACTACTCAAAGATGGGTAGGAATCAGCTAAGAACGATCACAGGATCTCCTCACCGGACATGCTCCAGTGAAAGAACACCTGAATAAAATGGGATTATACAACGGAGATCTGGACTGCAGATTATGTGGAGCAGAGACCGAAACAGTAACCCACATACTGTCAGAGTGTGAGGCACAACTGAGATTGTATCGAAGGCTTATTGAACAACTTCCGTTTCACAGAAACCATCCCAGTACCCTAAACCCTGGAAGAAGGCGGTATAGGTCTGCTGCGTACCGCCGGACATCTCCCGAAGATTACCTGTTTTGCTCACACTTCCGATATGCGGGTTACCGTTCGGTCTCGCCCAATATACCTGCAGTCCATATCCCCGCGTTTCACTGGAGATGTCCGGTGAGGAGACTCAGACATATTGATTTTTTACCTATTTTTGAGTAGTTCTTTAACTTTTTTTGTATGGTCCAGAAATACATGCATGGGAAAATATATCAGAGGACCATGCAATACATTTCACCCCTAAAACCTGTTTAATTACCGATTTAAAAAGTACGTGTCTCTTATTTTTTAACGTACTACAAAATATTGCAGTTTTATCAAAATGGACGGGTATCCTTCTAAGACATATTTTATATTTTAAATATTATGACAGGCTTACCCAAAAATATTTGAAAACGGAAGATTCGTGTGGAAAACAGACATCTCCGTGTGCAAAGTGCCTTTTTCAGATCGAGCATTTTGTATGCAAAACGTCATTTGCCAAGGCAGTCATACGAATTAGTATATTTCCTAACTAGTGCTGAAAGTACCACTTTTCCGCACGCAACTGCAGTTGACCGAACGACGCGTAGCGGAGTTCGGTCAAGCAGTCAAGTGCGGAAAAGGCACTTTCGGCACGTGTTAGAAACGCTATTTTTCTTCGGGCGTGAGAAAAACATACAAACTAAAATTTTCTTTATTTTTTTTATTTTAACACAATGCTACCCAATATCCTACCATACCAATGCAAAATTTCCTTTTAAATATAAGGTACACACAAAACCTTCATTGCCACTCACTAATATTTGGTTTAAAATTGTGAGACCTTCCAAACTAAATTGTGTGTGAAAAAGTGTTGCTTTCCACACGCTAGTAAAAAATATTTTTATACCATAGAAGATATAAAAAATGCTAGATAAGTTACGCAAAAATATACAAAGTCAATACTTTTGCGTGCGGGTATGCAAATCCTTAACACGTTTTTTTCAGTTTGGTTAAAATAATTGTTTGTTTGTCAACGGAAACACGAATGATTGATAAATTGTTGTCGGTATATTATAAATGGCATGACAGTTTAGCTATTTAGAACTTCTAAAAAGTTAAGGTTAGACTTAAGACAAAAAAAAACATTTTTTTTTCATTTATTATTTATGACTAGAAATAAGCGAATATGCACAAAAAAACGTAAGTAAAGATGACCATATATATATGCAAGTATTTTTACCAAAATATGCATGAAATATGTAATTAAATGCAAATATTTTTGTTCCAAAATAAAACAAGTAAGTATTACGGACATTAAAAATAAGTGTTTTTAGTTTATAGAATTGTATAAAGTTAGGACCTTTTAATTTAGTCTGATAATTTATTTGAATAATTTACCTTAGAAATTCCAAGTTCTTTCATCAGTTTCGAAGGTTTCCGAAAATGCCCGAATTATCCATTGAGAACTTTTATGCCATCCTGTACTATGGAATTTTCCCGATATTTCTCCAAAATTCTAGATCATTCTTCACTCTTCCATATTACTATAAAAGGGCGACAGAAAACCTTCGAATAGTTAGTATAGATTCGACTTTTGTACTGTAAACTTCGAGACATTGACAAGTGAAGATTTTGTCGTTGTTGTAACCATAGTTACGTTCCATTGTTAATAAAGGTATAAAAACGAAGGCCGTGTTTTTATACGAGGTGATTCGGAACATAAGTAATAAAAATGTAATATTAGTAGCAATATAATATGTATAACAAAAAAGATTAACAGTATAATACCCAAATGGTATTTATGGAAAGATTAAGCTAAATATCAATATTATTTATTATTATTCATTAAAAAACCATAAACAATACAAACAATAGTTTTCAAAATTTTCCACTAAAAACTTATGTCTTCGGTTTCAGGAAATAGGCTTATCTGCGACCGGCTCATCTGCGACCGATCATTAAAAAGCAATAAAACCGACCTATGTATTAGCGACCTATGGATTTAAATAAGAGTGAACCCCAATGGGGCATAAGCACTTGTTGCCAAGTTGTTCATAAACTCTTCCCATCCAGTTGTTTTCTTTGTTGTGAAATATTTTAAAAAGTAAAAAATTGTAGATACATTTATAATATTATTTATTAATTGCATATAGAGCTACAAATTTACGTAAATATAAAATACAAGAATATACGTATTGCAATATATGTAGTGTGTGTATTCGTCTTGGGTTTAATTAGGGAATAAAAATAGGCGTTGCTTACCAGAACTAATCATTCGTAACTGGGTGTTAGTCTTGGGTTGAATTAAGTACTTACCCTTAGTACCCTTTTCTAATTCTAAGAAATATATCCAATAGTCCACCTACTGGCCAAAACGAATCAAATTACGCATGATTTACTTTGTTTCAAGTGTTTTTTGTCTGACTTATTTTCTTTTATTTGTTTATTTTACTTTATTTTGTTAATTATTATGTCATCCTTATCCTTATACCTAATCTATTTACAAGACGCAAATATGAGACTTATTTAAAAAGTGTGAGAAAAACATATTCAAATACATGCCCTTAAAATTTGATGTTTTTACTCAATTCTCCTAGGGGTTTACAATGAAATCTTGACTTTGTTTCAATGGAACCACCTCAAAAGTGCACTCTTTTAAATTAAAAAAGGCACGATGAACACACATTAAAAAAATATACAGTTAAACATGGAACCTCCTCCTTTTAAAATCTGCCAATGACCCTGCGCCTGTTAGAACAATGATTTTTAGTTTAACAAACATATGCTTTATTAATTACAATTTTAAACCGACGGTAATATTTTCATTGCCAGTTTATTAAGGTACGCGTTCCCTAGAGTTGGACGGAATATTTTTAACACATAAATCCCCTGCCGTCTATTTCGATGCGACGCTTCTAATAGACGTACTCTGACTTGTTTGCAAGACAGGCGAGGCGCCAGCGGTCCGGCCCGTCCGCCTCTAGTGGGCGTCTACCTTTAAAGTACATTTGAACAGCATACATTTTTAATTTTAAATCCATAAGATTTTATTTTCGTGTTAGAAATATCATTATCTTCATAACATATTTTTAGTCCTGTGATGGCCTGGTGTGTTAAAGTGCTGATTCGTTGGGCGCACAACGGATGTTCGGTCGGTTTAAATTCTGCTAAGGCCAAATGGTCGGAAATTTAGTGGTAAGTTCAACAACAGAACGACAAAGTGCAAAATGTATCGACGCTAAACGTCACCAAAGGTCCAGGGCGCCGGAACAGACTTTGCCGTGTCCTGATCCTATTCAGTTGGTAGGTTTGTTGGTCCCGCTTGGTGGGAACGCGGTCTTAAGTTGTCGCGCATAGGACCGTGGTTCGAAACCCACATTAAGCTGTGAGTCCCGTCAAGGTGTTTAGAGATAACTGTGTGTCCCAACTTCGATATGACAGTAAACAGCTGATATTGTGACGTCATGGGAGTCCTTTTTTTAACCAATTTAAAATTAAATATATATTTTATACAATTGTTAAAGTCTATACCATGACGTCACATCTACCGGCTGACAAATGAAAAGTTAGGCCACCTTGTCTCTAAACACCTTGGGCCCATCTGGCTGACATCACCCAGCCGTAAAAGACAGAAGGTGCACAATAAGCCGAGCGGCTTCAGTGTATGGGTTATCCCAGCCCTGTTATAAGGTCCAAAGTTAGTATTAAAACAGCCCATTTTACTAACCAACACGTAATCGGTGAAATTTCATGGGAGAGGTATTTAACATAACTTCATTAGAGACTGCATAGTGGTTTGATCTTTGTGTAATGATAAATTTTAGTTTCTTTTATTTCTTCTTTTTCTGAAAATTCCTCTTTTATTAAAAATTTTACTTAAAATAAAATTAGTCATAATTTTATTTTATTGAATTTGAAGTTTAAAATTAACTGGTAAAACCCTTGAATTTTCATATATTTTCTGGTTTTTAGCAGGGCAGTTAATTGACCCATTTGTGCCTAATAATACAAAAAAAAAACAATATACTAAAATAAAAGTGTCCTTATCGAAAAAAAATTGTTTTGTGAAGAAAATAAATAACGAACAAGACTACAAAGGGACTACATAATAGGAACGTTTTTGTATGCAGGAATATTACTTTAATCTTTAAAAGGAAACACATTTTCAAATTTAATTTAATGGGATATTAAAAAACGATGTTTTTTTCTCCTTATTTTTTTCAATATGCTTCGTTTGTGCAATATAATGAAAATATGCAAATATTTGTGTTTGCCTAAATTTTTGAACCATAGAAAAAACAGGGTGAGCAAAGTTAAGCGTTTTTATGGCGCTACCTCAGTTGAATAAATAAATATTTTTAAGAAACCAGTAGGGACTGTGGGTTTGATTTCGGAGAATCAAAAATATTATATACTTGGAATTTTAATCAAATTTTATATTTAAGGGATACTAGGGGTAATTAAAAATTGTTGTTTTTATTTAACCCTTTATTTTCCATTTTTTATAAGAGATAGCAAAAAACCATTTAAGACATTTTTTGTTTTTTAAATATGTGAATCTTAACTTTTGTTTTTTTTGGGTACATTTAATTATTTTTTAAAAATATTATTGTAAAAGGAGTTGTTTATACAGCGTGTAACTTAATTGATGGCAAAAAATGTATGATGATTCCCTGGTCCATTTTAGAAAAAAAAAAGTTCATATTAACATATTATGTCCTAAACCTCTTAACTTCTAAGCTACAGGGTGGTAAAGTTTTTAAGAAAAAGTCGTATTCTGATCATAACTGTGAAACTGTCTGAGATATTTTAACGACGTTTGGCAAGCACCTACTAAGCACCAATGGAATTTGTAGATTATTTTAAAATATTTTTACCAGTAGCGTCCGTATGGTACGAATAGATTAGATTAGATTAGATTAGAAGGTGGATTGTATATCTTCTATCACTGCAACCTGCTTAGGTTTATTGAGTGTCCTCCGTCTATAGTGAAACCGACTTCTTGGTAAATCTTGCCACTTTAGCTTTTTTCTTCACCCAGCTTTGCAAACCGCAGACGACAAAGCGCTTCACAGAAGCAACATACATGTTCTGCGGTTTCTTCCTCCTCCTGGCAGAACCTGCATAGGTTTCCTTCTACCAGGCCCATGATTTCCAGGTGTTTATTCAGTCTGCAATAACCTGTTAATTGACCCACTATTATTCTTACTGCCTTCCGGTTGTAATTCAGAAGGTCTTTCATAAATTCCGGCGAGTAAGCCTTGATGAATATTTTCGCTTGATGCTGTCCTGGTGTTCTTGTCCACCAGTCTTGGGATTCCCTCATAATCCATGATCTAATAGATGACCTTACTTGGCATGACAAAATACCGCAATAGAGCTCGGGACCTACCATCGTTCTGCCAGCCCCCTCCTTTGCTAATTTATCAGCTTCCTCATTGCCTTAGTGGCCTTCGTGTCCTGGTACCCAGGCAATGGTTAGCTTGTTGGACGCACCCACCTCTTCCAGGGCAACTACACAGTCCCGCACCAGCTTAGAGCTGATTTTGCAGGACCTGATCGCCCTGATGGCTGCCTGGCTGTCCGAGTAAATTACTATGGTTTTAGCCACATAATTTCTTCTGATAATTTCCCTAGCACATTGTTCTATGGCTACAATTTTTACCTGGTACACAGTAGGGTGTAGTCCGAGACGACCCAAGTTTATTTTGGTTCTTGGTTTGTCCCCATATATGCCTGCTCCAACTCCTTGGTTTGTTTTGGAGCCGTCTGTGTACCAGATTAGGTCGGCTTTAATGGGAGGTCCTGCCACCCAGTCCTTTCTGTCCGGTATTAAGGTTTAAAAACCATTGTTTAGCCAATAGCTTGGTTCCATTTTGTCCGAAGACATCTCACACAGTGAGTTGACCTCTTGGTCCTCCTTGACTCTCCATTGTATGGCCCTTTCCTGTCTTATGACAGGACTTTGGTCTTGTTTGAGACGGTATTTTACCGCTTTCACTTTACCCTGTATGTATATGTGAATTGGCGGTAGATTAGCACTTCCAGTGCTGCAGTAAGGGTCGATTTCCATGGGCCCCGTAATACATAAACAAGCGAGTCTTTTGTAGCGTCTTTGCACCCCAGTCAATTAAACCGTAGGTTATCATTGGCCTGACGACCCATTTTATATAACCATAGATTTATCTTCGGACTGAGTCCCCAGTTCTTTCCGCCAAAGTCTTCGGCATCTACCCAGGGTAGCTTTTTCTTTCTGAGTGACTTTGCTTAAATGTTGTCCCCAGGTAAGTTTTTTGTCAAAGATGACCCTAAATATTTGACCTCTTTTAAAGGATTTCCACTCCGTTGAGCCTGGAAGGTCTTAGTCCTTCCAGTGCCCTTCCTTTGTGAAAGGGACGGTTATCGTCTTATGAGGGTTGACTGAGAGTCCCTCCCTGATTGCACCATTTGTCAACGGTGTCAACATCTTTCCAGTGTACTGATATTTTGATAATAATAAAGGACCTAAATTTCAAAATGACAACGTTATGTCACGCTAACTGGTATTTTTATTTAAATATGAGGCGACAATAAGTAACAATTTTAAAAATATATAAGCATCTAACTAGCGAACAGGTTAACCGAAAAATCTAAAGTTTTTACCATGGACGTAGATTTGCATGCTCTTCAGTAAACTTCAAAAGAATTTTCTCTAAAAATTAGGGGCCAATAATTGACCCTATTAAAAATTACATAGGATTTTCTATGTCCTGCCCGGCGATGCATCACCCGGTATATATTTTTTTGCTACTAGCTGCTACTAAGGGCACTATTCATTTTTGGTACAGCAGGTTCTAACGATTAAAAATAAGGATTTCTTAGGTGAATGATTATCGTTTCACAAAATTCAAAAAGTAGGCAATATTTAAAAAAAAAAAATAATTAATTGCTACCAATTGAATAATAATCTTAAAAAACGATATATATCCTTAAGTTATTACAAGATTCTAACTAAAAAATAAAAACAATAAAGCCAAAACAAAATTTACTTTTAAAAGCAGTTTACGAAAGGGCCGCAAGCAATGTTTTTCGCGCTGTATAATAAAAGGAGGTAAGAGATTTGCTGAAATAAACCGAGAAAAACTAGCTTTTCTTTGCAGCTTAGTCAAAAATCTAGTTCCAAAAATTATTGGAATCTCTTAACCCAAAAGTAAATTAGCTTTATACAGGGTGTTACAAAATACTGTTAAATAAATAAAAAATATGCATCTACAAAAAGATATTAACCTAGGTACAAAAACTTTTCATTTTTACGATTATTATTTAACATTAATCAAAAATCTGTTAAAGTAGTACATTAGTTTTCGGTCATGCAATGTATTATTAAAGGTTATATTTATACTTATCAGCAGAAAAAAACTTATTTTTGGCATTTAATTTTTTACTTTATTTCGAAAAATGATCCCTGAAAAATTGCGACAAATCCAATATAATTATGAAAAACCAAACTAACGAATAAACTAATTTTTATTTTACAAACGAGTGCGTCAGAACCTGGCCTTATAAGGTTCTTTTAACCAGATTTAATTTGGCTCTAAGAGAGCTACCTTACTTTTTTAATATCCAGTGGCATCCAGTTTTTTTTTTGCTGCTTATAAAGACTTAACGCCACTGTGGGATCTTTATAAAACATTTTAGTAGATATACATAAATCTAACTCTTTATAATTTATCTGAGTATACCAAGTCTTACCTTAATATTTCAAGTAATTTTCAAAAAATAGAAAATGAACTATTTATGACGCAATAGATTAAACACCCTAAATCATCAAGAACGGGACCCATGATTATCCACATTTTGTATTTTTATATATACAGGGTCGCTTTTATGTATGGAAACGGTCGATTATTTGCTAAAGTAAGATAGCTAGCAGAAGAATGGTAAATACAAAACTTTTACGGTTTTTAGAAATCTATTACACTGCACATAAACTAAGTATACAGAGTCAGTCAAAAAGCCATGAAAGAACAAAGTTACTTTATTTTAAATGGAATTCCCTATATATTATTTAATATTTCAATTATTTACAAGATCCTAAAAAAAATGTTAAGCACACTACATACCCAATCTTAACCGTTTTCGAGATATCGAGTTTCGAATATCGTTTTCAAATAAATCTAATAACAATAATAAAAAAGACAACTAGTTTTAGCACACAACAGTTTGAAATCCTATGTTATAAGGTGCTCAAAGTGTCCACTGTTTACCTCCTGGCAGTAATGAATTCGTTGAACAAAATTTTGTAGCCAATCTAAAAGGATATTGGGAGCAATACTGGAAATTTCATGCATTATTCTGTGTTGCAAATCTTCGATATTTTGTGGCCATTTTTTGTACACTAAATTTATGATATGGCCCCAAATGAAAAAGTCAAAAGGGGTCATAATCAGGAGACCTAGCAGGCCATTCAATTGCACCCCTGCGCCCAATCCATTTACCAGGAAAAGTTTCCTCTAGATATTCCCTCACCATCCGTCCAAAATGTGGTGGAGCCCCATCTTGTCGAAACCATATTTGTTTAGCCGGTAAATTGGGATTATTATGGTTGGGGAATAATCGTCTGAGCTGTGGAACAATATTCTCTTGTAAAAGTAATAAATATCGTTTAGAGTTAAAATTTTCATGTATAAAAATATGGTCATATGACGTTTCCACCAATAATGTCACACCAAACATTGTTTTTTTGTGGTCGTTGGGTATGAACTTGTTCCATCCAATGGTGAGTTTTCGTCTGACCAATATCTACAGTTGTGTTGATTCACGTGCCCCGTTTAAACAAAACGTTGATTCATCAGAAAATAAGATAGACATTGACATTTTCATTCAATTTAACTATAATGATTTCGCAAAACTAAATTCTGCGATCAAATCGCTCACTGATTCTTGTAACAATGATTTTATATGGTTTAAATTTTTCTTTGTGTAATTTTTTAAATGGAGTATCGACTTAAATAATGATTTAAAGCCCGCTCTTGTGTCAAATTTATTGAATTTTCTACCACATCTAACACGACATTTTTAAGGATTTTCTTCATTAGTATCGCTTACCGGTCTTTCAACTTTTTTGTCGTTAATCTTCCAGATCTCCACTTTCTCATGAAAACGCTGCAATGTTTTGAAAACAGTTGATTTAGTTATGGGTTACCGATCTGAATGCAATTCATTAAAAATATTTCCACTTGGGCAAAACTCCATGTTCTATCGCCGTGCCCTATCATCTTTAAAATTTCAATGCGCTCCATATCACTTAAACGTGCCATTTTTTCGCGAAAATTGTTTACATATTGTAAATGTAAGTTTTTGGCATATCTGTTGTCAAGATTGACAAAACAACATTGCTATGGATGATGAATATTTTCTAAGGTAACTTGATGGACTAGGAAAATTAGTAAATGTAATAATTTATTTGAAAACGATATTCGAAACTCGATATCCCGAAAACGGTTAAGATTGCGTAAGTAGTGTGTTTAACATTTATTTAGAGAATCTTGTAAATAATTGAAATATTAAATAATATACAGGGGGTTCCATTTAAAATAAAGTAACTTTGTTCTTCCATGGCTTTTGATTGATCCCGTATACTTAAGTTTATGTGCAGTGTAATAGATTTGTAAAATTCTAAAGGTTTTGTATTTAACATTTTGTTAGCTATCTTACTTTAGCAAATAATCGACCGTTTCCATACATATAAGCAACCCTGTATAATTTGACCAAAATTTTCTTTTAAAGAGTTTATGCTTTAGAACTAACATATGGAAAATACGTTAAGGCTTTCAACTGTTCTAAAAGGCATTGCATAATAATCTAATTAAAGGACAAGGTGTTCCGAATTTTTATAAATTTCTTTACCTTTTTTATAGTCAAAAGCAACAAAAACTAAAAATAATTAAAAAGCGTTTTATTTATTTTTAGATGTATTTTTGTGGCAATACAATTTTAGATTTTACTGTATTTTAAAAAACTTCACAAAGACGTAAGTCATGCAAAATTACACTTAATTTGGGTCGTTAGACCAAGTTTATACAAAAAATAATTTTTCTTTAAACAATACTAAAAATTAAACTTTATTTCCAAAATAAAAATTACAATTTTGAAATGTCCCGCAAAATGTAGCTGATCCCACTATAGAATGGTCGGTGTTTTTGTGATGGTAGCAGCGGTGGTAGCACTAACGCTATTTTGTATAGAAGAACGGTCCATTAAATAATTTTCAATAGTCGATACGGAAATAACCTCGGAATTTACTGAATTGGCAATCATTTTGGCCACTTTGTTTTTGGATGAAATACTTTCTTCTATATATCCTTTAGCTACTGAAGAGCTTTTCCATTTCCCATGTTGTTTTAGCGTTTCAAACGAAGCACCAGCCTCAACAAGTAAACTTGACGATGTGCGACGCAAACAGTGGCCGGTGTAAGCTTTTGCATTATCCAATTTTAAAAATTTTGCGATCAATGTTGGGACGCTTCCTATGGTATTTTTCCAATGGGTTGTACTGTACATCGACCCTTTCTATAGGTAAGAAAGAATCTTCGCTCCTTTATTCCAGCTGGTCTTAATGTTGTGTACTTTTTTATTTAATTTAAAGCGCCTAAATCTTCTTCAATGGTAGTAAAACTTTTTGAAGTTGAAGTTTTAGTTTCTGGTACCTTTATAACCATGACTGTTCCTCTATCTTCAATGTCATCAATAGTCATTTAGACCAACTCATCTCGTCTTAAACCTCCAAAAACACCCATTACCAATATGACTTTGTGTACCAAGTAGATATCATCTACTTGCCTTCTTAATAAATTTTAATATTTGTTCCCCTTCCAAAACTTTAGACTTCTTCGGGACATATCCTTTCGACTTAACTTTTAAAAAAGATATGAGACGATTGTATTGCGAAATGTCTATATTTTCATAGACCATCAACGTAGACCTTAGGGTGGAATACTTGGTCCAGAGAGAGTTCGGACTGTATTTTTCCGACTAAAAATAATAAAGTTTGTTAAACATATGTATTAAAATAAAATCAATAACTTACCAGTTCCTGAAAATATGCCATTAAAACGGTTTCGGTTATTTGAAGAATTGCGTTTGCATCTTTATAAATACCAAATATGCCATACTCCCGATCATACTGTTGCCTTGATTTAACTGGCAAAAGATTTTCGGTCGCTTTTATGGCCTTTTCTCTTATATTTTGTGGAATTTCTTCCATTTTGAGCAAATCCTTATATAAAAAATGCCAACTGACTAACTGATGGAAACATCAAAGTCAAACTTAACACCAGTCATTATCTACTTACGTATACAGGTACAGGCGCAATTTATTTTTTATATTGCGAATAAATAATGTAATTTGTCATTGAAAAACTCTTTTTTGGGTAAAACATAAAGCATTGTATGCACCACGGGCGTTACTAGGACTATAATGCCCTGAAGGTCGAAATAGCCCAAGGGCCTCTGGCCCTAGGGCTAGATTTCGACCTGAAACATAAATAGCTATAAAAAGAAACAACTAAAATATTGATTTTTGTCCCAATCCCCATAGCTTTATCCGCACTGTGCATAGCCGACTCATGTGTTTTGCCCCGCTTCGACGGACCCGACGGCCGACTCGGCAAAAACCACTCATCATACAGAAAAACATAATTTTTGAATCAAAACTATTAAATTGATATTAAATATCATCCAATAATTAAAATTCTTTTAATATAATAGTTGTTATAAGAGCTACTAATATTTATTAGTATTTTTTGTACGTATGTAAACTCTGCACATGTATGTTCCATTTTATTTAGGAGGTGTTATTAAACAAGTTAAAATACAATATAATTACGAAAGTTTGTCTTTGATCAACTGACGCACGATAAGAGCGATGCCAACTATATTTGTTAAGTTAAAGTATTTTTACTTTTAATTAAATTAAAGATAAAATTCTAAGGTGAAAGCACTGGCAACATTGCTAGGCAAAAAGACAAATGAAGTAATTGTAAAATGGCAGGCAGCATTGTTTCGCTAAAAGAAATGAAATGAGTTGAGAAATGGCGCGGTTTTAGTTTCCCGCTTCTTTGGATGCAAGATAGCTTTTTAGGAGTATTGTTGTTTTAAATTTAAGGCTGTTTTCGTGTCTACGGAGTTTATTTCTTCTTATAATAAAAAGAAAATCAAATCACTTTATTTAATGTTTATTTTATAGACTTACACGTTAATGAAATTTAAATACAAAAAATAGTTAGTAACTTAAATTTGTGATAGAGATAAATACAGTTTACGTTCGCACCATGGGGAAAGCTTTACGACAAAAGCTTTTCTTTATAAAAAGGTCTACATGCTCTTAAACCTAAACTGCAATCATTAGATAATAGTTTTTTGTAGTGGTATACGATCTATGTCAAAAAAATTTTAGGCAAGTACCCTTTTTTTATAATATGGAAATTTTTATCAAAAAGATGTTTAAAATTAAAACTTTTAAATTTTTTTATGCATTAAGGGTAAAAATTTAGGTTTGTACATTGATGCATACTTATTTTAAAATGTATATGTGAAGAACTTTTGAGAACTGGCAAGACATCAAAAAGTCAAAGAAACGCAAAAAAGTAGTACAAATGATTTAGTTTGCATATTTATATGTTATTTTTAATCCTTAACACCTTTTCTTTGCAACATTCCTAAATGACTTATTAGGAGATAACAAAATTTAGCGTATGAGCTCATCTAATTAATGTTTTTAACGTAGTTGAATACATTTTTCTTGTAAAATAAACGGGAGGCACCAATTTACATGGGTTTTCTTACGGCTAGTCTGGCGATGCATCACCTGGTGTAACTTTTTTACTATTTTTTCAAAAAAATTTTTTTTAAGTATTTTCCTTTTTTGCTAAGGGAAATCAATAATTTTACTCTTAAAAAAGTACTTTGTTTTATAGATTCAGTTAAAAAAACTGTTTTATGTAATTTTTCCTATTTACATGAGAGTACCAATATATGGGGAGGCTTGTTTTAAAATGTACAATCTCCAAAATTAAATTTTTATGTTATATTTAATAAAAAACAAACAAAAAACATATTCATTAAAGTTGTAATGTAAAAAGTAATTAATTTAAATTGAACTTAAAAAATGGGAATGTTATAAACAAAAAACCAAGAGAAAATTATGGCGTCTTCGTTTTGTAGATATAACTAAAAAATATTAAAGCTATCTCTAATTTAAAAAAGATTCTAAAGAGAAAAACAATTTAAAAGGACATATACCGACGTTTGGAGTTATAGCTTTATTATTTATAATTTTAATGTATCATTGAATATAGGCTTTCGGGCAACCGTTTTGGAGCTGCGTCGACATGTGGACAAAAATGCCAAAATTATTTTTATAATAACAAAATAAAAGGCCTTCATTTTTACTCACAAAAAAAAACAGGTAATAACAAGACCATTTGCTTTTTTTTAAATTCTCCAATACAGAATATGTTCCTCTTTATTATACAGAAAATTGCCTTGCTATTTAATTTTTTCTTCTCAAATTTAAATTTTAACTAACATTAGTACAAATATAAAAATGTCAATTGTATTTTATAGCTGATAATGCAGAAAGTTCGATATTTTAGAGAAAAAAATTCTTATAAGTACATTTTTTATTTATGAAATTATATCCTTTTAAAACCTTGAAATGTATTTTTAAAAATACTACATAGAAAACCAAAATTCTGTTTTTGGATTCATTTTACTTGTAAAAGAGTAAACAAATATTTTTGGATTAGTTAGCGGCCACAATCTGCAACACTATACAATTTGGTTTTTAGTAAGAAAGGGTCCAGAAAACAAAAAAAAAAACATTTAAAAGTAAAAAAAAAACACTTATTTTATCTAAATTTGTTATTTAACATTTTTACTTAACTTAAAATTTGTAAATGTTTTTACGTAATTGTAAACAAATAAGACAAAAAGTAGTTTCTAAAATAAAAATTGTATAACTTATGTTTATTAAGTGGTTGAGGAATATGCAATTAACCAGATTTATTTTTTTTTTTTTAAACTAAGCAATAATCAAGAACTATAAAGGGACAAAAGGTTGTAACTTAAGTTGCCTACCATAAAGAAAATACAAGAGTAAAATTAAAGTGTGTGTAACTGAACGTCGCGCACATTTTTTGGTAGACATATTCGTTAAGTGCTGGTCGAGACGCCACTAGGCTTAAAAATTCAATTATGTTAGAGCTAAATTAGCTCCTTATTGCTGCAAATAACATTATTAAATAAGGGAACAATATTTTCTTAAATTGTTTTAAAACTTTTTTTATAAAATCAGCTCATCAATAAGCTCCTAAATTTTTCCCGCAACTCTGTATACTTTTTGTAAATTGTCCTATTTTTTTATTACCCTGTATAATAATATTACATTATTGCTTTTTGCCCATGCAGAGCATGGTACTCTTGTAAAATATATATATATAGATAATAACAAAACTGTTATAGTGTAATAAGACCATACATTTTTTCCGAAATCGCTATCTCTGAACACACCTGTGCGCAGCCACGCAAAGTCTCCAATACATTTTTTTTAATAATAAATAATTATTAAAAATTCTAAATAAATTAAAAATCATCTTTACACTTAATGTTATATATATTTTTTTTTTGGCGAAAACTTTTTAACTTAATTTTTATTAAATTTATTTAGTTGTCAATTTTTCATAGACTTAAGTGGTCATAAAATATCTTGTTAATACATAAATATTGTGCCTATATTTATTTCTTATCAAGAAGCTTTTTTAAATACATAAAAAACAAGATTCCATTATAAAAGTTATAAAAGTTTTTTAAATCGTTTAATCCGAATTTTCTAAATTGACAAATTAAAAAGATCCAGAAAAAATTATTATTTTTTGTACAAAATGTTTAGCTTTAGTGGTTTTTGTGTTAATATATTGCGTTAAAAAGCTAAATTTAACAATTTTTTACATGGTTTGTTTATACATTTTTTTAAAAAATAGACCAGTTAACTATTTTACAAACATAATTTTTTATTAAATTAAAGGATTAATTTATTTTTGTTAACTTAGATAATTCATAATAAACAAATAAAAATAAACTTTTATTAACTTTAAAAACAAAATCTTGTGAATTATGAACATAAGTAGAGCTTCTAAAAGAAAAAATATATAGGTACAATATTTAAACTTATACAAGAAATTTTATAACAACTATAAAAAAATGTTAATTAACAGCAAAACGAAAATATCTTTATTTGCTCCTAGTTTTTGTTAATACCAATTGCAAATTTTAAGTGCGGGATTATAAAAAAAATTCTCATTTTCAGAATTTTTTCTGCATCCAAAATCCCATCAACCGTATTTTTATTATTACAAAAACAATTTTTGCAGAAAACTCACTTCTTGACTAGGCTTTATCGTTTATAAAACCCTAATATATATATTTAATTTAAACTTTTAAATAAACTTTAATTTTAAATAAGAAATTTGCCTTAAAACTTCATTCCTATAAATGCAAGATACCATCTAACTCGCATTGTATAACAAATTTAACAAGAAATTTCATTTAAAGAATAAATTAAATAGTCCAATTTGTTTTGACAACTGGATAGTGGCTAAATTCGGGGTTTTATACGCAGTTTAATTAAATTTTGGGGGTTTTGTTCATTTTAAAATGGGGATTTTTTAATTAGATTTCTTTAGGAAATTAAAAGGGCATTGTTTTTTGGTGTTTATTGTGAGGTTGGTAATGAATGACAAATTATAAAATTGCTAAATGTTTAATTAACAATAATTAAATAGAGGTTATGATAGTTGATTTTGTAAGACATTATTTTTAAAAAATGAACAACTACATTTAAGAGTTAATATTGATACATTTTGTTTTTTTAAGTTTTCCTTTCTCCCTTAACGTTTTCAGGAAACAAATTATTAAGATAGTGTAAAATTTGGTTATTATTATATTTTTATTTATCAACATTATGAACACTGTTTGAATAATTTTTTAACACACATTAACTCACAAGAACCAACTATTAAATTTACACTAGAAAAAGAAACAACTCACAACTACCTTTCCTTGACATTCTAATAAAAAAGACTTAAACAAGTTAGCCTACACATACAAATAGATTCTTAAATTTTAACTCAAATCACCTAATAATGGTTTAAAAGGGAGTTTTAAAAAGTTTATTTGATTGTGATAAATTTTATATAGGTGAAACTTGTAGCTAAATTAGCTAAACGCATAAAAGAACACAATACATACAGTAAAAACACAGATTTTCACAAATCTAAAATTTGCCAACACGCATTTGATATCACAGATAAAACTGGAATGCTTCAAGTATTTTAGCAAAAGAAACTTGTTCTAAAAAACGCAAAATTAAAGAAAGTGCGTACATATTATTAAATAAAGATAAACGTGTAGCTTCAATATCGGTTAAATTAAATAACACATGGTTAACTTTGCTAGATACTGAAGTATCTTCAGGAAAATTAAAAATAAACCACCTCATCACATTTTTTGTATTATAAACAATAAATACACCAGCAACCAGTTATGTTGTCACTATGACACTATAACCAAACAAACATATTTGACATTTAATGTCAAACGACTTTCAGAATATCCTTAAAATAAAGCTAAAATTTTATAATTTAAAAACCTAAATACCTAATAGTTATTTGTTTAAATTTTTATTTTTATTAAATTTTATCTTGACAACGGCGCCAGACTTGTCACCGAAACGTCGACTTTTGTTTTTTAGTTACTTATTTTAAAAATTGGACTTTTTGGTTTTTAATTCTGAATTGGCGTGTACCCAAATAAATAACCTCTATAAAATGAATCCGCCAAACCAATACAGAACAAATCTTTAATAAAAACTTTTGTAAGCACGTGACCTAGTGTGAGAAGAACAATATTACCTTTTTTTAACGTAAAGGGCGGCCACGTAGCACGTGGATTTTAGAGCCCTTGTCTTCTTAATACTGTTTTGTTTTTGAAAATCGGAACAGTACTTATATCTACAAGTGTTTAAAATTTAGCTTAAATATTGGACAAGGTTGGGCCAAATTCGACGCTTTTAATAGGAAATTCATGTTTCTATATGTTTTACAAAAAACTGACTCCCATTTGCAAGACTCAAATTTTAAGCCAAATTTACTAGTGAAAACCGCAATCCGCTATCTTGCGTCGTTTACTCGCTGCGTGTTCTTAATTTCTTGGGTCTTAAATTTGGATTTTAAATTCAAGAAAACAAATCAAGAGAATAATTATTTTGAATTAAAATATTTTTTAAAAAACCTTTTTCGATGTTTATATTTTGATTAGTACAAAATATTTTAATTCAATCAAATAGACTTTTTACAACTCCCTTTTAGCCATTATTGGGTGATTTGAATTACAATTTAAATATCTATTTGTATGTGTAGGTTTTCTGTAAATTTTTGTTTCAAAATTGTTTAAATCTTTTTTTTATTAGAATGTCAAGAAAAGGTAGTTGTGAGTTGTTTTCTATGCGTCGAAATGCTGTAAGCACAATTTGAACCGCGCCCTAAAAGTTATAAAACAATATTTTTTTACTATAATATGCTCATGTTCAGAAAAATCTTTATTTGCGTCTATTGAAAAATTGTGGGTTTGTATTTTTCGCATGTGATACACTTCCGGTGTTACCAAATCTCAACAATAGTTATTTATTAGATAGAGTGAGTTATTTTACATATAAGTCACGCAAGAAAAGTTTAACTCTCGAGCCCGAAGGGCGAGAGAGGTAATTTTCTTAAGTGACTTATATGTAATAACTCACGTGTCTAATACAAAATTTTATCCAACACTTTCGTATAAATCGTTTTTAATATCGAAAATAATTTGAAAACGTCATCCATTATTTGTTACTTGTCATTGTCAACACCAGCAACAAAATTTTGTATTTTTGGAAAGCAAGCTTGTTTGGTTGTAATGCATTTTGTTGGTAACTACGGGTTTGTTTAGTAAACAACTTTGTAGACAAACATAAAAATGCTTTGCGAAATGGAAAATTGTGAAGTTCCTGCGGAAATTTTGGAAGAAGCTGCGGTAGCGACATGCAGTTTAATTCCAGAGAAGTCAAAACTAACGTACAATAAAGAATTTGAAGATTTTGAAGCATGGAGGAAAAGGCGAGGAGTTGGTACTATAAATGAAGATGTTATTATGGCTTACTTTCTGTTTTTATCGAAAAAAGCTGCTCCCTCATCAATGTGGACCAAGTATTCAATGATAAAAACGACCTTAAAAGTTTATAAGAACGTGGATATAGGGAGGTATGGAAAAGTTGTCGCTTATTTGAAGAGCAATTTAAGAAATTTCAAACCGAAAAAGGCAAAAATTCTGGAGAGGCAATACATCGAAAATTTTTTGGCTGAGGCACCTGACGACGAGCACTTAATGTCAAAGGTATGAATTTACTTTAGTTTCTGGTATTAAATATTTATCTGCTCGGATTTTTATAGGTTGCATTGATATTGGGAATCGCTGGTGCATGCCGTTGTGACGAATTAACTCGCTTAAGTATTGAAGATATAGTAGATAAAGGCCAGTACATATATGTTTCTATACCTGATACCAAGACGAACAAATCGAGAAGCTTTACAATTTTAAAAGAAGGATTTTTGGTAAATGTGCTTGAATTATTTAGAAAATATGTGTCCCTAAGGCCAGAGAACACGCCTCACAAAAGATTTTTGTCAACTTTCAAAAAGGCAAATGCACTAGGCAATGCGTGGGAATAAATAAAATTTCGAAAATTCCGAGATAGTTGCTCATTATTTGCAACTACCTGATGAAATCTTATATAGTGGTCATAGCATGCGGCGTTCTTCAGCGACACTTCTAGTCAACGCTGGGGCCGATATCACCAACCTTAAACGCCATGGCGGGTGGAAGTCTTCTACCGTGGCAGAAGGATATTTAGAAGATTGCATCTCTAACAAGTTTGAGATTGCAAGACGAATACAGGGTGAAGAGCGCACCAAGGCAAGTACTAGTGCTGAAAGACTTCCTGAAGAACACTCCGCACAATGTGACTTTGTCCAAGATAAATCTAATATAACAATTACTGTTAATATAAACACGAATAAATTGTAGTATAATATATTAGTTGTTTTATGTTATTTTTTTAATTGTGAAATGTTGGAAGTAATAAAGAATTAGTATAAGTAACTAGTGAGCTAAAGTCTATAATTCACTAGTGAGCTAAAGGGTACTTTAGCTCACTAGTGACTTATAGTACACTTTATATCCTCAAAATCTGATCAATTATGTAGATATTATATGTAAGTGTTGGATAAAAGTATTTTAAGTTTATGTATTAAATATAAAAACTTGTGTTTAGGTGTAAAAAGAACATAATTAGGATCAATAAATTTTACCATTTTTGATCGGTAAAATATGGAAAGGTTTTTATAAATAAAAAAATTGCAACACTGGGTGTAATGACGAAAACCTATTTTGTAAATTGTTTGCTCAAGTTGTAAAAAAAAACAAAAAAATAGTTTTATTTTTAACTTACTTAAATTAATTTAGGTTTAATAAAGCCAGTTTGGTGAATAAAATGGTACATTTAAACTTTGTTAAAAAAAAATTTAAATATGACGAATTTGCTTTTTAAATACATGCATTAAACCTGGTATTCGGGGCTAGAATTAAATTTTAAGCAGTTTTTACTCGGGAAGTATTTGTGACATTTTACATTAAACCTGCTTTCATATGAAAAAAAAAAACAATTTTGAATAGCAAAAAAAGGACTTAACCTACCAACACGTACTTCTTCATTCATTTACTGTTGAATTCAGATAGTGCGGGTATTTTATTTAAAAGCCCACCCTATTCCACCCCTCCCATACTTTAGCATTATTTAAAATAAATTTTTAAAACATATTTATGTCACAAGCAATGTTATACTTAAAACATATTTTACGACATAGACAAACGAGGGTCGAGATTATAACTTAAGCAAAATTACCAACTTGCTTAACTTTTTAATAATAATTTACATATTATTAAAAGGGTAGAAAGACCGGCGAAAATATAATTTTTCTTTACCCTTGGCAAAAAAAAAGAAATTCATGAACTTTTTGATTAACAAAAAATTATATCGATATAATTTTGCTTATATTTATAATAATACTAGGTAAGAGCAATGTTGTAATCAAAATACAAGCAAAGTATAATTAAATAAAAAATACTGTATGAAATATATAGAAGAGCAGTTAAGGCTAATTTTTTATGTAGGCAAATTATTAAAAACCACATGATGCTACATCTGGCCTATACGGTAAATAATTCTAATAGTTTAAAAACTAAAGCTGCGGCAAATTTCTTACTTCTGAGAGATCGATGGGCATGAGCATACAGGGCATTGTTTTAAAGTTCCTTACTCCCTTTTATTTTTTGAAAGGATTAGTTTAAAGAGTAACATTTTGGTATGCAAAATTAATGCTTCAAAATCTTCAAGTGCTGTGTACGTTAGTTTTGACTTCTCTGGAATTAAACTGCATGTCGCTACCGCAGCTTCTTC
>JACEGR010006793.1:0-56708 GCA_014170235.1 Listronotus bonariensis | reverse complement strand
TATACAGGTCGGATAAGACCACAGTATAAAATTATTTTAGTCTATACAGGGTGTCTCAAAAAAGTGTGACGTATCAAAGTTATATTTTTTAAATGGAACACCCTATATTTTATGACGGTTTTAGATTCTACTTTAAAAATAACTCAAGTTTGTTTATAGTACTAAGTGTCTAATTTTATTCGTTTTTGTGATATTTGATTTTTTTGAAAAATGCAGAGGTAAAATTAAATTGATTTTACTTTAACACTTTTAACACTTTAAACTTTAAAATGTGTAACAAGATTAGAAAAAGTCTGCCATATCATACGTAGGTCAAATCAAGATCAAATATTGTACAGGGTGATCAAAAAATAATTTCAATTTTTCAGAAAATCAAATAGCCATATCTCTCTTATTTTAAATGGAACACCCTGTATTTTTTTACGTCACATGATGACAAATAAAATACTCTTTCAAATGGTGTATAGGTTGCCTATACCTATCTTTTGTGCTTTTTAGTAAAATCTGTTTTTACAAATTTTTAGTCCAAATGTTTATTTAAATTAAAGTTGGCTGTGACATAGCAGCCATTAATATTTTTCTTAAGAAAATAACAACGACCATTTATTGATTACTAGTGTTTTAGTCAGTTTAAAGAAATTTCAATGATTTTAAATAAAAACCCTTCTTCTACAACAACAAGATGATATAATACTGGTAGGATGTGAAAAAAATGGTTTACTTTAGTCTAGAGTTAATCCTGAAAAATATTCCAGGAGAAACCATCTGATAACCTTAATAGTTGCTTTAAAAAATTTGACACAGTGATTATGGATAATGGAAGAAACGAGTTATAGGTCACAGAATGTCGTCATAACTGACCAGAGGCGTTATTGGGATTGTTTAAAAACACAAGTTTTATCATTACCACATTCAGCTGAAATAAGTGTTATTGGAAGTAGCATTATAAGCAACTAATAATTTTTTTCTGTGAATTTTAAAAATAGTGGCAGATAATACAAAATCTTTTAATTTTGTGCTTTTTTCCAACAAATTTACATTTTGCAATAACGGCTTAGTAAATAGGCATAGCTATATCACAGCCTACTTACATTTAAATAGACATTTGGAATAAAAATATGTTAAAACGGAATTTACTTAAAAGTATAAAAGATAGGTATAGGCAACCTATACACCATTTGAAAGAGCATTTGGTTTGTCATCATGTAGTGTAAAAAAATACAGGGTGTTCCATTTAAAATAAGAGAGATATTGCTATTTGACTTTCTAAAAAATTGAAATTATTTTTTGATCACCCTGTATAATCTATGATCTCGATATGACCTACGTATGATAAGGCAGACTTTTCCTAATCTTGTAACAAATTTTAAAGTTTAAGGAGTTTATATTGTTAAAATAAAATTAATTTAATTGCACCTCTGCATTTTGAAAAAATCAAATATCACAAAAACGAATAAAATTAGACACTTATACTATAACAAACTTGAGTTATTTTTTATGTAGAATCTAAAACCGTCATAAAATATAGGGTGTTCCATTTAAAAAAATATAACTTTGATACGTCACACTTTTTTGAGACATCCTTTCTATGCTGGCCTTTTATCCTTTCGTCAATGATTCTATAGTTCTAACTAATTCAAAAAACTTCACAAAATTGTGGTGGTGGTGCAATAGAGCAGGTCCAGATCAAACACCTTAAAGCTATTAGGACTGTATAATAAAAACAAATTTATTGATATAAAATGAATATTTACAACATCTACAAGCTTATATTAATTTGCCAGGCCAAAAAGAAGTTGACCGAATTGAGAGGCCTTGATTCAATAACAAGTTTAGAGGTAAAGAGACCTCATTCGGAAAAATTCAAGCTGCCCAAAATATCTAAATTATTGTTTCTGCTTTAGAAACAAAAATAAATGACAAAATAAAAAGAAAATTAGTTCCTATAAACACAAGACAAACTTACTGGGATCTTTAATTTTTAATTGTTTATTTTAAAATTCCATATAAAATTTAAGTACACAGATCGTGCCAGCTCAATGGTTAATTGTGTTAAACAAAACCTTACAACACAAAACAATAAAGAGAAACAACCAAAATTTTGTTCCCCTTTTTTTAGGGTTAATGGTACTGTCAACATGATTTGCAATAACTCTAAATTATGGGTACAAGCGCTATTTAAATAAGGCCAGGTATAATAATTCCCGAGCTTAATAAGGCAACTTTGCAATAATTCTCTAATAATAACAGTCAATATTCCACTAATCTGACAATTTTCAGGAGTGACGTATAGAAAGCTGGAGGGCTACAAAGTTGTAAAAAAATATCCCCGTTTTGACATTCTCGGGCCTAGCTATTTTTTTATTCTGAAGAAAATAATTTAAGGACAACGAAAAATATATAATTCGATACCATCCTAACGATTTCTACAAGCCGAAATAATAACTGTATTTTTTGACTTATTTAAAAAGCTATAGACGCCTTCCCCACCGATGATTTTTATACATACATTTTTCTTCTTCTTATCATCTAAGCTTTGCAGCTCAATAGGTCTCTATGACGATCGAGTAAACTCCTCATTTGGCATCTTGGGCTCCCCTACTACAATGCTTTCAATTAAGTTTCTGTGTGTTAAACCCTACCAGGTAGAGATTAGACAAAAGAATGCCTGAATTAAAGAGGGAAATAAATTTAGTGATTCAGTTTATACCCGTTTTTTTAACGGGAAATCATAAAAATAGAGAGCTAATAACACAGGTAAATAACGTATACGGTAACCTTATTTTTCGAGAGAATTGAACAGTGAATCTCGCGGCGTAGCTGGGACTTACCGAACGTCGGAATTAAAAATGGCGTCCGGCGCCGATAAGTACTGCCGGTGCCGGGTTTGCCGGGCGAAAGAGGAAAGGCGGTCCACATTCCAGCTGAGCAAGAAGAACTAATGAAGGAAAAATTCAAGTTGAACCAGTTCAACTTGATGGCCAGCGATATGATTTCGTTGAATCGATCTTTGCAAGATGTTCGACTGGAAGGGTGAGTCTTATTTGTTTACTATTTAAGTATTTTGTAAAATCTCAATTAGGGTCTCAGTTTCTCTCTCCCAACTTTTATGTGCTACTCTGTAGGTACCATCTAAGTAAACCAGTAAACTCTACTGTGCTTTCTACAAAAAAAAGGTATACTTTTTAAGAATGACTCTGAGCAACCGTTTTCAAGATATTTGCTTTTAAGTGGTTTAGTGCAACCAAAATATGTAAGGAAAAATATATACCTATAATAATTTGTTTATGATAAAGCATTTGTAATCTGTAAAGGATAAAAGGTCATTGGTTGTAATTATCGCTAATAGGCTGTTATTTATGGAAATTATCAATTACGCAAATATCTTGAAAAACGGTTGCTTAGAGCCATTCTTATAAAAGTATACCTTTTTGTGACGAAAGCATAAAATAGTTTACAGGTTTACTTAGATGGTACATACGCAGAGTAGCACAAAAAAGTTGGAAAGTTTTAGAAAAATTTAAAGTGGTATAGCCAGCGCTCTTCCAGTTTACACATAAAAATGAATATTAGATCTGAATAGCTCTCGTCCAAAAACCCTAGACAGAGACAAGAATGAGACGAGCAACTAAATGTAAATAAATTATCCGAGAGAGAGATAGCTGCTGGGCCTTCCTTGTCTGTCTTCAAGGAAGGTAAACGCAGATGGCGCGTGAGTCGACTTTATCGTTTGCCCGCCAAATTCAAATTATATAGCTGTGCTATTTTTGCCCTTAATGTTAGGTACTTGTTTTTGTTTCCTATTAATATAAAATATTGGGGTTTAGTTCAATAATTACACACACCTAATTAAAAATGTCATTTATTTGGTTTTTATAAAGATTTTTCTTACAGATAACCATGTCAATATTACCTTAAATTATCTGTTGAAAAGCACAAATTTAATATATACACTGTGATCACTAATAAAAGTCAATATTCAAAGTCCAATTAAAGGTAAAAAACCACGAAACACACAATAAATCACAGAAAATGTAAACAAACTGTCCAAACAAATCGGCCATTGAAAAATATCAAACACAAATATCGAATAACATTTCGGCGTGACTGCCTGCGGCAACGGTTTGTCAAGTTAAAAATATTCGATTCATGGTATATTTTCTTTCTCTTAATTAGATGTGAGCCAAAAAAGGACATTAAAGTTTACATGCAGAAATTGTAAACAACTTGGCAACCAGGGCAAAGCGATGATTGCTCCATCTACGATAGCCTGCCATGATGAAAGACAAAGACATATTTATTGGAACTTGCGTTAAACCAGAAGAGATAAATACAATGGACAAATTGTTAGGACTAGTTACTCGTCTCATTGTTGTGTCTGCCCTAGATTAAATATTTAAAAAGTATCAAAAATTATTGAAATAACTTTTAAAATATTTTTGTTTCACTTTTGGATATAATAATTTTGGCATAAGGAATCTGTGGTGGTATATTAAAAATGGAGTTGAATATCTCATTATAAAGATACTACAAAAAACAACCATTTTTCTGGCTATTTAAAAGGAAAAGGCATGTTTTTTTATTTTATTTTCAGAATCTAGATAACATTTTAGACCTACCTACGTGTATACTATCATTAAGCTATAAGGTTCAGCCAATGACAATTGTAGTTTCATTATACACACCCAGAACAATGCTAAACTTTTGGTCATCAGCTTGGACGCTCGCTTCGTGGAATTTATGAAGCGGGTATCCATCGAGTACACACGTAAACAGTACATATAATTTGCCGCTTCATAAATTCAGCCAAGCCAGCGTCCAAACTAATGCCAGAAATTTAGCATTGCTCTGGGAGTCTATAGTGAGACTACAATTGTCTTTGGTACAGCTTAAAATATTGAATTAATTTTTTGAATAAAGGTCTGGCCACACATAACCGCGCTGAGCTCGGATTCACAATGGTAAAGGAAAGCAGCGCAGATTAATTCGGAAAAATTCAAAGGACACTTTTCATGCCCTCCAAAATATTTAAAGCATTTTTTCACGCTGAGTTTATTGTTTAATGGATCTATATTGTTGAAACAAAACAGATTTTCCCACTTATCTTTGTTCCTTTTTATTCAAACTTTGAGCGTAGTATAGGTAAAACTGTGTTATAGAAAGAACAGTTTAAAAATGTAAATTCGGTGCTCTTTGATAAGAAAAAAAATCACAAAAAGTTTAAAGCAAATAAATCGGCAAGCTTGTCTTCGCGGCCGCCTTTGCTTTATTTCTTTTATGATATGCCGGTTAATGCAGCTGGTCATCGCACTATCGGATAAAAATTAATTTTTTGGTCAAAATTCTGAAACTTACCAATCTAACTTAAAATGAGGTGCTTTTTACTGGAAAAATATTATAAATTATTATAAATGCTTTTTGGAAACCTAAAACTTATTATATGTTATTATAAATTTACCTTTACCCTTAACATTATTATTTTTTATTGTACAAAATAAACTAAAATATCAGCTTGTTTGATTAATTCGGTAGTATTCTAATCAGTAATCCGATGGTTATTATCTTATATGATATACAGGGTACGACAATAGGTATGATTTTTTAAATGGAATACCCTTAATATTATTTTACCACCAAAAAAATCTTTTAAAATGCTCTAAAAAATACCGCATTTGATGTGTCTATCTCAATTAGTTTCGGAAATATGACCATCTACATCTGAAAAATAATTTTAAATTATTCTTGGAAGCGTAATAGAGATACATCTTCCCAACTTTCTTTATTTTTTAACGTATAAAATAAATAAAAACCCCTGTTTTGTTGGGTAGATTCGGTAGAATCCATATCTTTCATCAGAATGATTTATCTTTTAGAATATACAGTGTAGGACAAAACTAATTAAATTTTTAAAATGGAAAACCTTATACATTATAAAAAAATCTTGTATCTGTCCTTACACTCAGAAGTAGCAAAAAGTAGGAAGGCAATTGTAAGTACAAAAACTGATACAGAAAAAGGTAAAAAAATCTTGACAAAAGTAGCGAGACTTCGCGAGACTGCATCGGAAACACAACAATAGCTCTTATTATTTAAACTCTTTTACTTTTTTAGTAAATGAGGCTAATAATAAACTAAGTAGATTAAATGTTGTATATTTATGTTTACTTAAAATACATTTTCAAGTTTTTATTTATAATGTTGCGTACATGTAGTTTGGAGTATCTACTTTGAAATACATAGCATAAGCCATTAAAATTTCAAAGTTGCTTTTTGGCCAAAATAATGGATTTCTATCCCATAGTGTATCGGTGCGTCGCTGTAAAAGATAGCGGCGCCTTTATATAAAATAGTCCGATTGCAGGCGGCCTTTTTTATGTTTTTTTTTGTATTATTTTCAAACGGTACCGAATTTGTGCTTTTAAAATGTGCTTACTATACCTTATTTGTGAAGGTTTATTTTACAATTAGGTGTAATTTAAAGAGTATTATAACAGACTCATATTACTGCAATTTTATTAAATACAAAACTTTTGCAGCGTATCCACTTACATTTCATCAACGAGACGCACGGCTGCGAGCTCGTTGCGGTTAGGTGTGACCAGACCTTTAAGCGTATTGTAAAATTATTCTTGTCATTTATAAATATATACCTTTATTATTGAAGGTAACACGCAATCTTTAGTAAAATATAGGATTAAAAAAAAACGTTTTAATACGCCGCGCCGGTAGAAAAAAAAAGAGATTTAAAATAAAATGTTACTAAATGACCTAATTAAAGAAAAGATATTAAGTGATGTTCAGAGCGTGAAATATGATTTTTACGTCATAAGTATACCCGCCATGTTACACCTGTATAATTGCATTAAAAAGTGATATGTGGTAATTGTACATCGGTTTTACACAATTCTGCATGAGGAGGTTTCGTTTCTTTATGCCGGTGCCGGAACTAACGACGGAGCAGGACCGGATTTAGCAGCTATATCTTAAGCATATCAAAACCTCTAAATTTTAATGTTAAAACCAAAGAATACCAATCCATAGAACCTACAAGTGAGATTTCAGCGTACCCTAAAAATTTTTAGTACCTACTCTTGACCAACAGATGCCGAAAGTAGTACGATGTCGCTTTGCTAATAGGATTACCGTCAGAAATTGATAGCAGTCGCTGACGAGCAGTCGGCCCGATCAGTTAGAGCGAGGATATACGCAAAATTTAATAAAAATAAAATCCCCGATAAATGGACCCAGTATCCATAAGATTATTAAATTTATGATTTCAGAATAGGATATATCGATGGGTTTTTGACAAAACATCGTAAGCGACATTCGTCAGATTTACGGGAAACGTTTTTTCTTCCCATCGCGTTAATTTTAAAGAAAAACCGAGATCTGAATGTTTTTATTTTAGATTTCTTCTTAATTTTATGATTCCATCTCAGTTCCCGCCATACCGCTCTTTACATGACCTGTCAAAATCGATTTATAGGTTATCGGACATGCAGAGGCGATCGCCGGAAAGAAAATCGGAATTTTCCTTTATGAAAAATTGCCATATGTTGCAAACTGATCGCAGGTCACTGTATAAATAAATACTTTTAGACGCCATTTTAAAAGCAAATGTTCTATGAAGGCATTACTTAAAACTTGAAATATTTTAGTACAAATTGGATGGGGTAGAACGTACAGGGTGTCATAAAATATCGTGAAAATCAGTTAATAGAGACATTTTGCACCTCTTAAAATAACAGACGTTTTTTGGCCTCCTTATGGTTATCGTTATTAAACATAACGATTACGGCAGCAGTTTAAGACAGAGATTTTGCAGCCTCTTTTAAGAAATTTATCTTGCGTCTGCGCTTTCGACACATAACCTTATATTTGCCCGTGGTTCACCGATTTTAAAGTTAACGAAAAATCAGTATTTACTTTTATTCTTCATAAGATATAAATTGATATTTAAATATATGCAAACACTTCTGTTGATTTGGTTTTTTAAAGTAGATGCAAACAATTCAGTATAAGCAAAACACAAAAAGTAAGGTTAAGTTTGGTAGTAGAATAAAAAGCAACATCTAAATTAATTACTGATTTAGAATATCCGTAAAAGTGCAAGTCCGTTTGAATTTCTTAACACTATTTGATTTTTATTACTGCTATAGTTTTTCCTTCCTTTGTATAAATGATATTTTTAATTAATACGGCATTAAAATTTTAACCTTTTAAATAATTGATATAAAAATTTCTACAATCCGGCAACCACGCAGTTTAATGATAACGATAACGATAAGCTCTTCGGTATTCATCCGTAATTAAAGGAGTCCGGTATGGTTAATAACGATAACGGATCATGTTTGCGTTACTGCGCAGTCTCAGAATAAAGTTAACCACAACGGAATTGCAAAATAAGGGGTGCAAAATGTCTCTATTAAGTCCTAAAAAGACTCTAAATAAGAAAGTTATCATATTATATACATGTCTGCTTGGTCACCCGGTAAAAAATTGTATAATATAAATATTTTTCTTTTATTATAGAATAAATATACACGTTTAGCTAATTCAAAAGGTTCATAGGCAATGCGTGGAAAGGAGACGGTCTAACCCGTGTGGAACACTTCGAAGTAGAGTTTAGACAAAGAATGCCGGTATGTAAACACACTGACGCATCAGTCCCGCTTTGTTGTTATTTTAATTTCCTTTTAAAGTAGCTGAACGTGTATGTGTTTTTAAATCTTTGGACAATCTACGAAGGCTGAAAGCCTAAATACTAACATACCGTGGGTGTCTTAAGCGAGATAAGAGGGAGTTTGTTAACACGGGACTTAAATACTTGAAGATTTGGGGGAAAGGAAAGACCTCCGCTGGCAGTAGGTTCCACAGTCTAGAAACTCTAGGGATAAAAGAACGAACGAAATGGAAAGTTCGGGGCCTGTCCAATTGAACCGTATAGGGATGAGTAGAGATTGCGGCTCTTGCGCGCGCTCATCTCTTGCGGCTCTTGCGCGCGCAGTCTGAAGTTAGCTACAGGGCCTAGCGCCCAAGTTAGGCAACCCGGTGCGCGAGTGAAGTTAGCTACAGTGCGCCAAAGTTAGGCAACCCGCGCCCAAAGTTAGGCACCCCGCCTGGCAAGTTAGGTAACCCGTCTAGCCGCCCAATATACAGGGTGTGCGCCCCGGTCCCGCTTCCGGTCGTCAGCCATGTTTGAGTTCTAATGAAAGGTAAAAATAAGCCAAATTGAATGATGGTATCTGGACCTCTTAAATAATAGCCGTAAGGAAAAAAAACAAGAATATTTTTTACATGTTATACAAAAGCATTTAAATTAGTTTGTTTTTAAAATAATGTAATAATTATTTCCATAAGATTAGTGTGCTGAAGGAATATAAATTAACATCACCCGTATAATCAGCTGATGTAATAGTATTAGTAGTAAAAGCTTATCACGGCTTCCGTTTTAAAATTCGATTTATTTATCTTTCGCGACATAATATTTGTTTCGGTTTCCTTATTTTTAGAAAATGCATAGAAAACATACAAATAAAATTGTTGTTGTTATGGGCAATATTTTAAGATAGATACAGAGTTTTTATGATTAAATTGATATGTAATATGTCAACAAGTAAATAGGTTACTTATTATTAAGTTTTAATATACCAGCTGTCCCAATAAATTATTTTTAAAACTGCATGTTATACAGAGTGTTATGGCAAATATTATTAGTTTTTAATATACCTGTTAGTTGTCCTAATAAATTGCAAGTTATACAGAGTGTTATGACAAATATTATTAGTTTTTATTATATCGGATGTCCTAATAAATTATTTTAAAAACTGCATGTTATACAGAGTGTTATGGCAAATATTATTAGTTTTTATTATATTATTTGTCCTAATAAATTATTTTTAAAACTGTATGTTATACAGAGTGTTATCGTTAATATTATTAGTTTTTATTATACCATTTGTCCTAATAAATTATTTTTAAAACTGTATGTTATACAGAGTGTTATGACAAATATTATTAGTTTTTATTATACCATTTGTCCTAATAAATCATTTTTAAAACTGTATGTTATACAGAGTGTTATGGTTAATATTATTAGTATTTAATATATCGGATGTCCTAATAAATTATTTTTAAAACTGCATGTTATACAGAGTGTTATGACAAATATTATTAGGTTTTAATATACAGGTTGTCCCAATAAATTGTAAGTTATACAGAGTGTTATGGCAAATATTATTAATTTAATATACCGGTTGTACTAATAAATTATTTTAAAAACTGCATGTTATACAGAGTGATATGGCAAATATTATTAGTTTTTATTATACCATTTGTATTTAAACATTTTAAAAAGTTGCAAATTATACAGAGTGTAATGGCAAATATTATTAGTTTTTAATATACCTGTTGTCCCTATAAATTATTTTAAAGCTGTAAATTATACAGAGTGTTAAGATAAACATTATTAGTATTTAATATACAGGTTGTCCCAATAAATTATTTTAAATTGTAAGTTATACAGAGTGTTATGGTAAATATTATTAGGTTTTTATATACCTTTGTATTTAAAACATTTTAAAAGTTGCAAATTATACAGAGTGTAATGGCAAATATTAGTTTTTAATATATCTGTCGTCCTAATAAATTATTTTAAATTGTAAGTTATACAGAGTGTTATGGTAAATATTATTAGTTTAGTTACCGTTTGTCCTAATAAATTGCAAATTATACAGAGTGTTATATGGTAAATATTATTATATTTTAATATACCGATTGTCCCAATAAATTACAAGTTATACAGAGTGTTTTGACAAATATTATTAGGTTTTAATATGCCGATTGTCCCAATAAATTACAAATTATACAGAGTGTTATATGGTAAATATTATTATTTTAATATATCAGTTGTCCGAATAAATTGCAAATTATACAGAGTGTTTTGACAAATATTATTAGGTTTTACCATCTGTCCCAATAAATTACAAGTTATACAGAGTGTTTTGACAAATATTATTAGGTTTTAATATGCCGATTGTTTCAATAAATTACAAATTATACAGAGTGTTATATGGTAAATATTATTATTTTAATATATCAGTTGTCCGAATAAATTGCAAATTATACAGAGTGTTTTGACAAATAATATTAGGTTTTACCATCTGTCCTAATAAATTGCAAATTATACAGAGTGTTATAGCAAATATTATTGGTATTCAATATACCGTTTGTCCTAATAAATTACAAGTTATACAGAGTGTATGGCAAATATTATTAGTTTAATATATCAGTTGTCCGAATAAATTGCAAATTATACAGAGTGTTTTGACAAATATTATTAGGTTTTAATATACCGATTGTCCCAATAAATTACAAGTAGGAATTTTGTTAAAGATAATGGACTAAGTCCGATATGGACAGGGAAAATTTCGGCAAGAAAACAATATAATTATTTTAACGTACATTATTTATTCTACTAATTCTTAAATTACAAGAGACTAATAAGTTTTACAATTGATTCTCTTTGTAATTCAGCTTTTTTATTTAGTCCTAACTCTAACAGTTGTTTAATTAATCGTTGCTTTTCAATTTGTTTTTCTTTGTACATTTTCCTGATAGACATATCAGCATATCAGTAGTATTGTTGTTTAAAAAAATGTTTTTCTGAAAATACGGCACCTGTTTTCTAAAATACGGCACCGTTTTTTAAAATACGGCACCGTTTTTCTAAAATACGGCACCGTTTTTCTAAAATACGGCACCGTTTTTTAAAATACGGCACCGTTTTTTAAAATACGGCACCGTTTTTCTAAAAATACGGCACCGTTTTTTAAAATACGGCACCGTTTTTTAAAATACGGCACCGTTTTTCTAAAATACGGCACCGTTTTTTAAAATACGGCACCGTTTTAAATTTCAAGGTCAAGCATATCACTTGATAACTTGCTTAACATGCTTACTAAAAACCCTAAAAACGGCTGAAAATCACTGCACGTGTTGCAAAATTTGTAAAAATTGTATAATATGTTGAAATAGTAGATACAACAGACATTTTAGGATAGATTTAATGATTTTTAAACTAAGCACAATGTTTCACTTTGAATGTCTACGACAGACTGACCAAGTCTCTCTGGACTTATCTAATATATATATGTATTTACAATTATGACGCCTGCGCAAAAGTCTATACATGAACAGCAAAATAAACAGCTGAACAGGGCTGTTTTTGGAAATACAGGGGCTGTTTTCAGGTTAGGTGTGTTTTAACGCGCAGTTATCTTTAACAAAATTCCTACTTGTAATTTATTGGGACAATCGGTATATTAAAACCTAATAATATTTGTCAAAACACTCTGTATAATTTGCAATTTATTCGGACAACTGATATATTAAACTAATAATATTTGCCATACACTCTGTATAACTTGTAATTTATTAGGACAAACGGTATATTGAATACCAATAATATTTGCTATAACACTCTGTATAATTTGCAATTTATTAGGACAGATGGTAAAACCTAATATTATTTGTCAAAACACTCTGTATAATTTGCAATTTATTCGGACAACTGATATATTAAAATAATAATATTTACCATATAACACTCTGTATAATTTGTAATTTATTGAAACAATCGGCATATTAAAACCTAATAATATTTGTCAAAACACTCTGTATAACTTGTAATTTATTGGGACAGATGGTAAAACCTAATAATATTTGTCAAAACACTCTGTATAATTTGCAATTTATTCGGACAACTGATATATTAAAATAATAATATTTACCATATAACACTCTGTATAATTTGTAATTTATTGGGACAATCGGCATATTAAAACCTAATAATATTTGTCAAAACACTCTGTATAACTTGTAATTTATTGGGACAATCGGTATATTAAAATATAATAATATTTACCATATAACACTCTGTATAATTTGCAATTTATTAGGACAAACGGTAACTAAACTAATAATATTTACCATAACACTCTGTATAACTTACAATTTAAAATAATTTATTAGGACGACAGATATATTAAAAACTAATATTTGCCATTACACTCTGTATAATTTGCAACTTTTAAAATGTTTTAAATACAAAGGTATATAAAAACCTAATAATATTTACCATAACACTCTGTATAACTTACAATTTAAAATAATTTATTGGGACAACCTGTATATTAAATACTAATAATGTTTATCTTAACACTCTGTATAATTTACAGCTTTAAAATAATTTATAGGGACAACAGGTATATTAAAAACTAATAATATTTGCCATTACACTCTGTATAATTTGCAACTTTTTAAAATGTTTAAATACAAATGGTATAATAAAAACTAATAATATTTGCCATATCACTCTGTATAACATGCAGTTTTTAAAATAATTTATTAGTACAACCGGTATATTAAATTAATAATATTTGCCATAACACTCTGTATAACTTACAATTTATTGGGACAACCTGTATATTAAAACCTAATAATATTTGTCATAACACTCTGTATAACATGCAGTTTTAAAAATAATTTATTAGGACATCCGATATATTAAATACTAATAATATTAACCATAACACTCTGTATAACATACAGTTTTAAAAATGATTTATTAGGACAAATGGTATAATAAAAACTAATAATATTTGTCATAACACTCTGTATAACATACAGTTTTAAAAATAATTTATTAGGACAAATGGTATAATAAAAACTAATAATATTAACGATAACACTCTGTATAACATACAGTTTTAAAAATAATTTATTAGGACAAATAATATAATAAAAACTAATAATATTTGCCATAACACTCTGTATAACATGCAGTTTTTAAAATAATTTATTAGGACATCCGATATAATAAAAACTAATAATATTTGTCATAACACTCTGTATAACTTGCAATTTATTAGGACAACTAACAGGTATATTAAAAACTAATAATATTTGCCATAACACTCTGTATAACATGCAGTTTTAAAAATAATTTATTGGGACAGCTGGTATATTAAAACTTAATAATAAGTAACCTATTTACTTGTTGACATATTACATATCAATTTAATCATAAAAACTCTGTATCTATCTTAAAATATTGCCCATAACAACAACAATTTTATTTGTATGTTTTCTATGCATTTTCTAAAAATAAGGAAACCGAAACAAATATTATGTCGCGAAAGATAAATAAATCGAATTTTAAAACGGAAGCCGTGATAAGCTTTTACTACTAATACTATTACATCAGCTGATTATACGGGTGATGTTAATTTATATTCCTTCAGCACACTAATCTTATGGAAATAATTATTACATTATTTTAAAAACAAACTAATTTAAATGCTTTTGTATAACATGTAAAAAATATTCTTGTTTTTTTTCCTTACGGCTATTATTTAAGAGGTCCAGATACCATCATTCAATTTGGCTTATTTTTACCTTTCATTAGAACTCAAACATGGCTGACGACCGGAAGCGGGACCGGGGCGCACACCCTGTATATTGGGCGGCTAGACGGGTTACCTAACTTGCCAGGCGGGGTGCCTAACTTTGGGCGCGGGTTGCCTAACTTTGGCGCACTGTAGCTAACTTCACTCGCGCACCGGGTTGCCTAACTTGGGCGCTAGGCCCTGTAGCTAACTTCAGACTGCGCGCGCAAGAGCCGCAAGAGATGAGCGCGCGCAAGAGCCGCAATCTCTACTGGGATGCATACGCGCGGCACCACGAGTTTCTCTGTTGGGAGCTGCAAGAGGAGGGACTATACTGGATAATTCGCAGAACCCGTAAAAGTATCTATAGAAGAGCGATAGATCTCCCACAGCTCGACTATGGGCAAGAGAAGGAAGTCTTTGAGTAAGTAAGGGATCATTAATAAGACGAACAGCCCTTCTTTGAATGGCGTCAAGAATGCTGAGGGTTGTAGGGGATGCCATTCCCCAGACGTGAGAACAATATTCCAGAGAGGGAACAATGTGTTTATGCCAGTTGAGGTTATTCTCAAATGTGACGCCCACAAGGTTAAATGTGTCCCCGCTCTGCAAAACCTGGCCACTCATAAGCAAAGGATGAGTGTTTGATGATTTTTTCGCGACAAGGAACATGATTGTGTTTTGGATGCATTAAATTGAACGAGATTTTTGGCGCCCCAATCCAATATCAAATTGAGATCCTGTGAAAGAGATATCTGCATCGCCCTGCGTCTGCTTTCCAAGTCGGGTTGAGAGATTGGCTTGGGAACCTGAAAAGTGGAGTGAAGGGTACTATCGTCAGCATAACTATGAATGGGATTGGTTGTGGAAGAAAGAAGTTCGTTTATGTGAAGAAGAAACAAAGTTGGTGCTAGTACTGAACCCTGAGTCACTCCAGCATTAATTTCGTGAAAGCTTGAAGAGTGGCCATCAACAATGACTGATATACGTCGATTAGAAAGATAACTGGAGAGCCAAGAGCAGAGTTTAGTTGGAAGACCGTAGGAGGGAAGTTTATCAAGAAGTGCGTCATGCCAGACTTGGTCAAAAGCTTTAGATATATCAAGAGCAACGATCTGGGACTCACCTAAAAACTTAAGAGACTTGTTCCAGTTGTGTGAAACGAAGGAGTATTGCCTGCCATGTAAAATTTTATGTTTTTCTAAATACCTAAGAATTTGCAAGTTAATGGATTTCTTCATGATGATTTTTCCAATGTTTTAAAGTAATGCCAAGTATCTGTTACTTTAATTAATTATCCCTAGTACGACCCTGTTTTTGCGGCCGCTTGCATGTGTTTGTTTTTTTTTAATTCAGAGAGATTCATGCCCGCACGTATGGTATGCTAGGTCGGGATTTAATATTATGTTTTCGGTAATTTTATATAATTTAAAAAGGAGAAATTTGCACGTTGTGTGAAATGTGATTTTTGTTCCCACACGTTATAAAAGGTATAATAAAAGGGCCTAGTTTTAAAATGTACAGTGACGGAAATAAAATTTCGTTATGTTAACATTATGTCAATTTTCAATATTTTGGTAAACTTGGCTTTTTACCTTTTCTCACCTTAATTATTATTTAATAAAATACATGACTCCAAAATAAATATATAGTTTATTTTATTCAAATATTAAAGGAAAAACACTGGCTTAATATTTCAAAGCGGCACCATTTTTTTCCACTAATAAGTTTAAACGTGTGGGTATTGATGTAATCAGCATTTGTGCATGGTGAACATTGTAATTATTCCAGGTTTCTTAAATTTTAGTCCCCAACCATCACTGTTTTGTGGATGGAAATCATTGTTCTTGTTAATTTCCTTTACGATATATCCCCAAACGTTTTCGATTGGATTGATATCAGGGCTTCTTGAGGGCCAAGGTAACAATAAAATGGTATTTTCCAGTAGCCAGTCCGAAACTCTCTTTGCTGTATGGACGGGACAGTTGTCATGCTGGTATATAAAATTTTCTTGTTCAAATATATTGTTTACCGCGTGACTATTAAATCTTTCTCGAATACGGTGGCATATGCCTAGCCCTCTGAAAGACATACCCCCATACATTAACAGAAAATCTTCCACTTGTTTTAACATGTTGGGTTTATCTTTCTTCGTACCGTGAATTTTGCGGCCTATTCACTCTAATCTGCCCGCTATAATAGGATTGAAAAATCTTCTTATCGGTAAATACTACCCTTTCCCAAAAATCCATACCTTGCGGTAAATATTCCAGTGCAAACCCCATTCTTTGCTCTTTATTCATATCATATCAAAAATGGCTTTTTAGCAGCTACACTGCTTCTCAATTCCGAATTTTTCCTAATACGATTTCTTGCCAATCTTACTGTCCCAGGAAAATTAGTTTGGTTGAGTGCTTCTACAGCTGTCTGAAATGGATTTTTGGTAAAAAATCTATCAGATCATTATCTTGATTTTCGTTTGAAATTTTTCTTTTACCACTTCCAGCCCTTCTCTCCAATGATCCTGTATTTTCCCATTTAGTTCTCAGGCTTTGAATAGTGCTTCTTGGTTTCCCAACTTGCTGAGCTATTCTTCCCAGAGAAACACCTTCTTCGAATAGAGTAATTACTCTCGCCTTTTCTAGTTCATTCATTTTCCAAAATTTAAAAAAGTAAAATAATATTAATTTTGAAATTTGTGACAGATAACAATTTGTCAAGTAAGGTATATTACAAAGGTGATCCAGGTACGCAAAAGCCAACATCACACTTCGAAAAATTAGGTGTACGAGATTTTAATTCCGTCACTGTAATAGCAAAATTACCAAATTTTCGGTTCAGGTAAAACCAAACAGACAGCAGTTACCAGCAAACAATTTTTTATAAGGCTCTCACTGATTTATTAACACCTTTCCTCATGTCAGTGACAACATTCATTTGACAGGTGCCTGTTTGGTTTTACTTGAACTGAAAATTTGGTAATTTTGCAATTACATTAAATTAAATAATTTAAGATTTGCTTATTAATTTTTTTAAACTTGGCACGAGGGTTTGTCATATTGGTCTCTTCGAAAAGTTATCCAACATATTTTCTGTAAAATGTACAGGTTAGCCAATAATTAACCCCCTTAAAATTTACATGGGATTTCCTATGTTCCGCTCGGCGAAACCCCACCCGGTATATCTTCTACTTTTTGATTTTTTTTTAATTAATGCTGCCGAATTTATATAACAACATTTAGTTGCATAAAAAACCTTAACTCCCTAACTGATTGGTTTAATCAGAGCATTTTTTTAAATTTATTTCTGGTGCCATGCCTATCAAAGCTTGTAATCGTTCGCCTTATCTTTATATCGCACTTTGCGGTTGGCTTTTTGCTTTCATCATCATTCATTTTCATTACAATTACAATTAAAACAAGGTGTCTCAATTAAGTTCAAACCCATGACGCCTCGTTTTCACAACCGATACCGCTATGTTACAACCTTGTGGTTGCAACCAAAACAACGCCTTCAAAATACGGATTCTAAAGCCATGTACAGACATGGATACCAGAGTTTCTTTATGAGAAGCGGTTTAGACAGACATAAGCAAGACCGGTGATAGCTTTTGTCAGGGACGTGAGGGTGTGAGAATTACGATTTCGGTTGGCAGTTCTGTTCAAAGTTGGTAGCATTATCAGCTGATGACAGAGTCGTGCCTTGTCGAAGCTTTGTTAACACAGTAAAAACTGTGGAAATTTGCCATTTTCATTTTGGTTGTATATTTTGCAAGGATTTCCAGTTGTTAATGTTTTTGGTTAGTTTAGAGACTTCACATATTATTGGTTCGGACTCGTTTTATTTTAGAGATTTTGATAGTGTTTAGTCGAATAGTTTTCAGTCATTCGTGTTTTTATATACATATGATACTGATGAGTGTTCGCTAATTAATGGTACACAGAAAAACCACAGATTTCTTATACGAAAATATCCATTTAGGATTTAAACAAACATACCTATATCCAAAAGTTAATGATAAGGAAGATACGGGGTGTTAAAGGGATATAAATATTTTTTATTCATGCATTTCGATAATTTCTGATATGTTTTAAACATTTTAATAAAACTCTGTATCCAGGAGTCTTTAGCTATCCGCTATTTATATCTGAGCAGTTGTAATTATAGCTAATACGATGTTATTGAAGGTACATACTTTCGGGTGCACTGAACAACTAAAACGTGAATACCTTAAAAATGGTTGTCAAGACCGATTCTTACTAAGTATACCTTTTTGTGCAGAAAGCATAGAGAAGCTTACTAGTTTACATACATACAGAGTAGTAACAAAAATTTGGTAGTTTTAGAGAATTTTAAATAGTGTACCCATCGCCCTCTAGTCTACACACAAAAATTAATATTCGATCTCAAAAGCTAATGTTTAAAAACCCCGAGATACCGTTTTATTAAGATATTTAAAAAGGGGGAACAATTATCGAAATAAATTTACTTTTTCTTTTTATTATGACACCACCCGTATCTTCCTTATTATAAACTTTTGGATAGTAGGTATGTTTGGTTAAATCTTAATATTTTGGCATAAGGAATCTGTGGTTTTTCTGTATACCATTCATTAGCGGACACCTTGTATACAAAGTTTTTAAAATGGTTTTTGACTTCCGGAACCATGGAAAATGTTTGGCTCTGCCAGGTACCTCATCGTCCTGTCGTCGCTTTGATAATTTTTAATTTTCAATATTTAATCCACCTTTATGTTTTTGTTTTAAGTTATGCCTATTAAAATAATCCAATAAATTTTGTTTACAACATACAGTTCTTTTTTGTTTTCTCCTTAATTCTACGCCACTGATCTGCCTAAAATCAAACATGGCCGAAAAGGGCCCGACTTGACGTCACAGCCGCGCTAGCCAATATGGCGAATGTCGTGACCTTATCTCATCAATCGACTTTGGGCAACTAAAGGGTTTCTTTTATGTCCATGAGAAAAGCCACAGGTGTTTTTTGACCATTCAGTGTTAACCTTGAATTGTGCTTTCAGGGTGTACCGTTTTTTGATGCACCTGTGGCGTGGGTTATTATGTGTTTTTAATAACCCAAAGAATTTAAATTTATTGCATCCTTTGTTTATTCACACAAGCCCTCATTCTAAAGTTTTCGTGAGATTATGTCTTTGATAAAAAAATATATTTGTAGATTTAATTTGAAAGCTATGGGTAGTTTTTTTTATTAGGGACCTGTAAACGCGATAATTGTTTGTAATTTTTTTATACTGTGGGTGTTTAAATCGATAATAGAGTGGTACCATCTTTATCTTTGTATAGGGTAGTGTACAGTTGTCTACATAAAAATATTTAAGTAGAGGGCCTAAATTCTAGAGGCTTTATACAAATTACAGCTAAAAGTTTAATTTTTGGTAAAGAGACGGTAAATTACTGGTTTTGAAAGGGTTTTTGGGCATGGTAAACCATCTGTTTGTTACAATTTAAATAAAATAGTTTAAAAGCCGAAAAGTTCCGATAAACGTCTCTCTTAATTTTAAAATTTTTGGTGAATTTTTGGTAAAGAGACGGTAAATTACTAGTTTTGAAAGGGGTTTTTGGGCATGGTAAACCATCTGTTTGTTACAATTTAAATAAAAATAGTTTAAAAGCTGAAAAGTTCCGATAAATGTCTCTCTTAATTTTAAAATTTTTGATGTTGTGTGTCATTTTTAGGCATTTAACCTTGAATTTTTTTTTTTGTAATAAAAAGTATTTAGCAAGTTTATATGGAAAAAAAACGAATGCTTTGTGTACTAACAATGTAACTATATAGAGGCGTACCAAATAACAAGCTAAAGCAATAGCTGTATATATTCTTGGTTATATTCCCGTAGTGTTAACCTTGAATTATGCTTTCAGGGTGTACCCTTTTTTGATGCACCTGTGGCAACTTATATGCGATGTAGAACAACCTAATTAACATAAATTAAAAATATATTTGTGGATTTAATCAGAAAGCAGCAGGTGTTCATTTAACTTTGAAAATGTGTTCATGAGTTTTTATAGCCCGCCTTATCCTTGACCATGTATTTATAAGGAGGCGATGTAGGGGGAGTCTTTACTTCTTCATATGTCACATTATTATTCGGACGTTTGAGCCAAGAGAGGTTATACATATTGTGTTAATTTCGTCAGTTAGTAAAAAGTGTTACTTTGAAAATGTCTCAGTACGTGTGTGAAAAGTGTCAAGTTACTTTTACTCGTTCATCTTCTTTGACTCGTCATATGATACAGTCTTGTCCATATCGATTTGATGATACAAATATGGCTGGACCGAGTAAAAAAGGAAGATATCTGTATCGCCATCACCATGCATGCAGTCCTGTGATTTGTGTAATGTGATGGTGCCGCAAAACCAGATAATGGCTCATCAAAGGACATTAGAACACCGTAATAAATCTCGTGTTCCTGTCTCGCAAGGTGTGCAGCGTGTTAAATGTGCATTTAAAAATCGCATTGAATCCTACCATATATCGCAGCGACAATGATCATATCGACTACAAATCATTTTTTGACTCAATAAAAGGCCGAGTACTGGATGTTATTAATAATGCTTTACAGATACACCACTCTATAAAAATAAATATGGTTGTTATTGCACGTTACCATCTACCATCACAGGAAACCTATGACGACAAATCATTTAATACGTGTAATGAGGTCGTAACAGTGGCAAGTGACCTTAACGAAGTCTACAACTTATTTGTCGAGGCCATGAAAACACAGTCCACCGAGTTCCAGGAAAGAGATTCAGGTATGTAAAATTAAATGTGTTATATTTAACGTAATTATTTATTAGGGTGTTTCATTTAAAATTTTCGATTTTTTTCTTTGGGGTCACATGAAAATTTTTATTTTATTTTATTATTATTTTTTTTTTTTTTTTGAGCTGAAACAGAAATGAGCCCTTAATTTTAATACTAAGCACTTCCTTTTTTTGTTTAATTTAAAATTCTCTCATTTAAAAATCATGTATTTTTAATTATTTTTAAGCTATAGTGTTTATCACCATAATTTTTACAGAGTATTCGTGGTTTTAAAAGGTCCTACAACATTTTTTATATATGTAAAAAGATGAAAAATTACTTTTGGTGCTACTACAATCAACTTAAAATGATGTAGAGCTTTTAACACCGCGAATACTCTAGTTCAAATTAAAGGTTTTTAAAAAAAAACAACCAATGTCCAAGTTTTAAATATTTCAGGATAATAAAAAACTTTATCAAACGAACATACCTATATGGCTAACTATATATATATTTTTGTAATATGTACAAAAACATAATATGTATTTTACGTATTTATGGATATATTTGAAGGTTCTATAAGCATCAGTTTTTTTTGTAAATTAGGAACAAAAACTCGACATTGGCGCAATATTAAAAATGATATTGGTTGTTTTTCATAAAAAAAAAAACCTTTATTATGTTAAACGGAAGTATTTACAATTAAAATTAGGGGGTCAATTCTTTTCGACTCAAAAACAAAAAAAATCAGTGTGTCCGCGAAAAAAAAAAATAAAAGTTTTAAATATTAAAAAGATTTGAATAGAACAAAATTTCTATATATATATATATATATTTTTTTTTTTTGTAGGATGGGCTTTGGAAAAAATTCTTTATCTTGAAGTAAACATTAATAAGTTTTCACCTATGGCCGGATCATCCTATGTCAAGTTGCCCAAATGTATTCAAAAGAAAATGCAGTAGTCAACGTTTACAATCAAGACAATTGTTGTTTTGCATGGGCTATAACGTCAGCACTTTATCCTGCGGCGGCTGCGGTCTCGGGAATTGGTTCATACCCACATTATTCTACAGTGTTAAATTTAGCAGGTATGGATTTTCCAGTAAAATTAAGGGATATAACAAAGTTTGAAGAGTTAAATAATATTTCAGTAAATGTATATGGTTTGGAGTCTAAATTTGAAAACAATACCTTAACGTATAATGTTGTTGGTCCGTTAAGGTATGCTAAAACAAAACTTCAAACACATGTAAATTTACTTTTAATTACAAAAGATTGCGATGTTAAGGGCGATCCCAACCATATATGTGACAGAGTGTGTTCAACAAATCATTATTGTTGGATAAAAGATTTATCTAGATTGGTTTCATCACAAGTATCCAACCGCCATGGAAAAAAGCATTTCTGTGATGGTTGTTTGATTTATTTTTACAAAGCATCTGATTTATTACAACACCAATCAAATGATTGTAACCATATTGTTACTTTAACTCCATCAAATGAAACTAGAATAGACAAATTTGGCAAGGCTGTACCCGAAAACATTTTAAAATTTGAAAACATTGAAAAACAAATGCGAGTTCCCTTTGTGGTTTATGCTGATTTTGAATCAATTTTAAAACCAGTAGTGGCCCCACAGCCAGATCCACGAAAAGCTTTTACTATTAATGATTGTAAACATGAGCCATATTCTTTCGCATACTTCATAAAATGTTCCTTTAATGACTCCCTTTCAAAACTTGAGCTATATCGGGGTAATGATGCGGCCAAAGTTTTTGTTGATCGCCTTGAAATAGATCTGAGACATTTATATAACACATATTTAAAAAACATTGTGCCTATGACTCCTTTAACAGCTGAGGAAGAAAATATTTTTCAAAACGCTACAGTATGTAGTATTTGTGAAAAACCGTTTTTAAATTCAGATGTTAAAGTTAGAGATCACTGCCATATAACCGGTAAAATACGACCTGGGGCCGCACATTCCATCTGTAATTTAAATTATAAGGTACCCACTTTCACCCCAATAATTTTACACAATTTAGGGGGTATGACTGTCACATGTTTATCAAAGAATTGTGTAGGTATGGGGACAAAATTAGTGTTATAGCTCAAAGTAAAGAAAAGTATATATCATTTACGAAGAGTATTTATATGCATGATTATTTAGATGCTAAAACTGGTACAATAAAAAGAAATATTTAAAATTAAAGTTTTTAGATAGTTTTAAATTTTTATCTTCGTCTTTGGAAAATTTGGGAAAGGGTTTAAGCAATGATGAGTTTAGGGAAACACGAAAATTTTTTTGCAAATGACGAACAGTTCCAACTGATGCGTCAAAAGGTGTTTTTCCCTATAGTTTTATTGATTCAATTGAAAAAATGAAACAAAAAAACCTTCCAACAAAAGATCAGTTTTTTGATACTTTGAATAAGGAACACATAAGCGATGAAAGCTATGAACGAGCAAAAAGAGTATGGCAATTGTTTCAATGCAATAATTTAGGTGATTACTCAGATTTATATTTAAAATCCGACGTATTGTTGCTGTGTGATATATTCGAGCAATTTCGCAATACGTGTTTAAAAGTCTATAAACTGGACGCAGCACATTATGTCAGCCTGCCTAGTTTGTCTCTCGATTGTATGTTGCGTTTCTGTTCGGTAGAGTTAGAACTTTTAACAGACATTGACATGCTCAATTTTTTCAAAAAGGAATTCGCGGTGGTATAAGTCAGTGTACGGAAAGGAAGCATATTGCCAATAATAAATATCTTCCAAACTACGACCCCACAAAACCGTCATCATTTATTACATATTTAGATGCAACAAATCTTTATGGCCATAGTATGTCTCAGGCATTACCATTTGCTGGTTTTAGATGGTTGTCTGAAAACGAAATTTTAAATTTAAATATTATGGCCGTAGAAGACGATAGCCCACAAGGATACGTTTTAGAAGTAGATGTACATTACCCACAAGAGTTACATGACGCGCATTCAGATCTACCATTTTTAGTAGAAAACATCGTCCCACCAATAGAAACAGCCAAAACTAAGAAATTAATCCCTAATTTAAACGATAAAAAACGGTATGTTGTCCACTACAGAACTTTAAAACAAGCAATAAACAATGGGTTAATGGTAATGCGAACATACAGAATTTTAACATTCCAACAATCAAAGTGGTTAAAGAAATATATTGATTTTAATACGGTTTTGCGGAATTCGGCAACAACAAAGTTTGGTAGAGATTTATTTAAATTATTTAATAATGCTGTTTTTGGAAAAACAATGGAAAATGTTGATAACCGCAAAGACATACGATTAATTACTGAATGGGACAATTCCATCGGTAAAACTGGAGCGCGAGCATTAATTGCTCGACCCAACTTTAATACTTGTTCCATTTTTACCGAAGACTTTGTTGCCATTCATATGTCTAAACTTAAAGTTGTGTATAATAAACCAATATACATAGGGTTTTCCATACTTGACATTTCAAAAACAGTCATGTATGATTTTTTTATAATTTTATTAAGCAAAAATTTGGTAATAATGCATCTTTACTTTACACTGACACGGATTCTCTTATTTTAAAAGTGTTCACCGATGACTTCTATAGCGTAATTTTGGAAAACCCTGAAAAATTCGATACATCAAACTTTCCACAACAAAACCCATATAATATAATTAAAAGCGAATCGGTGCCGGGTAAGATGAAAGACGAATTTTCGGGTGACCCAATTGTTAGTTTTTATGGCACCGGGGCTAAAGCTTATTATGTTAAGTCTTTAAACAGTGAATTAAAAAAGCTAAAGGCATTAAAAAGTCGGTTATCGAAAAGGAACTTCATATAGAAGACTATAGAAACATTGTTGAGCATGGCGGGTTAATTTTTCGAAAAATGAGAACTTTTCGTAGCGAATTACATGACGTTTATACAAAGCTAATAAATAAGGTAGCTTTGACTGATACAGATGATAAGCGTTATGTAATTCCTGAATCTACCAAAACTCTACCTTGGGGTCACGCAGACATACAATTTTATAAAACTGACCCCAATGAAAATATCAACAACTTACAAGTTGTATTAGAATCGTTTTTAACAGATGAGCAAAAATTACAAGCTCTATTAGGGGTGTTTGAAACGTTTCTTTCACAACAAAATGAAGACTGAAAAATCCATACCTAAAAACCTTTGTATTTTAAATTAATTTATTTTTTATTTAGAGTTAAACTTGTTATCCATTTGTTAAATTATATATTATTTATCTATGTATTTATTTAGTTCTTTACAGCACATTGTAAATAAATAAATAAATAAATAATTATTTGTAAAACTTTACGCTTTACCCATATACTCTGTACCATAAATATTTTTTATCAATGTGTATGTAAGAAAATAGTAGAATCTTTAAGTAGTTTTAAATTTAGTGATTTTTATGTATTGAAAATGCTATTTTTTCTTTACCCATATACTCTGTACCATAAATATTTTTTATCAATGTGTATGTAAGAAAATAGTAGAATCTTTAAGTAGTTTTAAATTTAGTGATTTTTATGTATTGAAAATGCTATTTTTTCTTTACCCATATACTCTGTACCATAAATATTTTTTATCAATGTGTATGTAAGAAAATAGTAGAATCTTTAAGTAGTTTTAAATTTATAACACATTTAAAAAACCCACACTTTTTATAGTCTAGAACAATCCTAATATTTCTTCTTAAATTTTAATACATTTCAAAACACAAAGTAAAAAAATAAAATATTTTAACCATACAAGTAAACAATGTGTTTTATTTCAAAATGTTAGGGTGTGTTTTAAATTTATTTATATAAAAAAACCTAACTACAACAGTAATTTATAAAATTTTTGAGATAAGACCAGGAGGACTTGAATCCCTATTAGACTTACATACCTAAAAAATCCGCAAGCAATAATTGCCAAAACAAGGCAGTAGCTTCAACAACTTTATCCACAAACATGATCATTTAAATTAAAAAAGCTGCCATTATTCCAACACAAAATTCAATTAACAAAAAAACAACTTTAATTTTACGCCATCTTTTGTTTTTTTTTTTTTGTCAACTGTACCTGTCTTGTCATTTTTTTGGCGATGTTGCCCGATTTGTAAGTTTAGTTCATATACTTGCGAAATGCGACTTATGATTTACCGCGGAAAGTGTTAATTCGCAAATCGCAGTTCGCAGGCGTATATGAACTAGGCGTTTTTAACATCTAAAAAAATACACTAGAGTATATTAAAAGAATAATAAAAAAGGGAATTTAAGATCTGTTTGTTATTCAGAAATAGTTTTCATTTTTGGAAATAACCCAATGGGTTTCGTCATTTTAACCTTACATCACGTTTTGAGTGTTATGCACCTTAACTACTCCGTTTTCTTTCCCCTTACCCCTCATGCGTCACCCCCCTCTTTTGGTTTTCGTGCTCAAAACATGTTTTTATGGTTAAGGATGGATTTTTAAAATTATTTGTTTGAAATGGAATTGGATATTAAAAAGAGATTATTGTTTTAAAGCTAAGAAAGGTTAAAAACTAAATTTTAAAATTTATTAAGTTATCTCTCTTTCCTTGTCTAGGGATGCGTTCCAGCAACTAACTTTTTATAGTAGTTCAAGAGCTTCAAGCTCTGGAGCGTGATGCACAAAAATTTTCGCCACCCGGAAAACCACTCTAACATTGTGTTTTGGTTGGTTCTGTAGCATAAATGGAATACGCTAAAACTGAGGTTAGGAATACAGCAGTGATACAGCAAAACTAACCTCTAAATAATACATAATAAAGAATCTCTGAAAGAATTTAAAAAATTTGGTGTTGCCTTGTAACAAAGCTATAAAATCAGACAAGCAATCAATAAAAAAAATAAAACACAGTAATATTTATGTTGTTATGAATAGGAGAGAAATTTTATTACAAAATGAAGACATTGATAGATATTAAAACCAGCTAAGTATACATATATACTATAAATTGTCTCCAAATTATTACAGCTTACACATTCTATCTATTTTAGAGCTAGAATGTTTCAATATTTAAAAAAGACTCTGATGGTGATGTAGAACTTTGCAGGTAGAAGATATATTATAATCAATCGAGAGACGCAATTTGCAACGGAACCAAAAATATATGAATAATACCGGTGGAAGCTAGGAAAAAATAAATATTATGCACCATTAACATGTACTACCACAAGGTAATATAAAAATCAGTTCTAAGCCTAAAATCTCTAGTTTTAAATGAGAATATAGCCAAAGAATGGGTTAAATTAGCACAAAAGTTCAATAAGCACCCAAAATTTACATGTATTACCCGATTCCATATTTGGGTTTTATTAAATATTAGAAAGTAGACTTTTCTGGGTTTTTACTCTGTGTAAATTCATGTAGAAGTCTAACAAAATAAAATTAAAAGAAGAGGTGCATGCGCCAAAATATATTATTTTTCGTGCATTGCGGTAGTAACTTATCCTATTTTTTCTTTTTTTTTTTTTGTTTTGGGGAATTAAAAGACAAATTGATATATAAACTTCACATTTATTGGTTAATTTATTTTAATACATTGTTTATACATGTATATAGAGAGTTAAACATAAAAAATATCTTATACATTGTTTATATATGCATATAGAGAGTTAAACATAAAAAATATCTTAAAAATTTAATTACAATGGGTTATTTGTGACGGTACCATTTAAAATATTGTAAGAAACGAATGAATCATGTATAATTAATGCATTTACTTTAGTATCTCTAGGAAACTGGCTTTTGTTTGTTTGAAACTCTAACTTTACATCAACTGATGAACTCTTAATGCTTTCAGGTTGGCGGCTGCAGTCAATAACAAACACTGGATTGTCCAAATACTCTTTTAAGTCCATCATAGGATTAGAATCACGCCCATAATAACTATTTTGGAAGTTTTCGTAAGTATAATAGGCTGGTCCAATAATTTTCTTTGAAAAATCCATATTCCATCTTTCATAAGGATATACTGTAGAGTTTAAGTACAGCCTAACATTACTTATATCTGCAGAAGTAAATTGAGTTGCCTCTTTTTCTTTCGTGTCAATATTGCTATTGTTTTGAAAAGAAATTATTATGTACCGTGGTTTTCCAAACTAGTGCTCGTTCTAACAGCCCAAACATCTGATGACGTTTGTCGAAGAGTTGGAAGCTGGTATAAATCCCAATTTCTGTAAGACATCTTAATATTTGCACTACCTTTATTTATACGAGACATAATTTTTAACTTTTGGCGGTCATCTGGAATAATATGTCGAATTTTCCATTCTATTTTATTTATTTCTATATCTGCATCACATTCCCCAACATAAGAATTTTTGAATGTACGGGAAATAATTAAAATTAACTCCTGCTTAATGTTAAAAATTCCTTTTTGATAGTCTTCGGCAAATCCCATAAGATATTTTAATGGTAATTTACCTGAAAAGACATCACTTAAATTATCCAAAATGGGTTGATTTTCTTCGGTTAAACCCCAACCCATCGGTAAAAGACTTTTTGCTTGATGTGAACCGAATGAAACCAAGGTTTTTAACGTAGTTGTGATTCCGGGTTTTCGCACTACTGCAATTTGTTCTCCGCCCATTTCATAACGAATTTCATCAAATAGAAAGGCTAGGGCATTATTTGACAACCGACATTTTTTTGTTGCATCTTTAGGCTTGAAGGTACCTTCAATATAAATATAGCTTTCAGATATGTCCAAAATTATATCTTGAAAATGTACTGGTATGCGTATTTCGTCGGAATTTTCAAAAGTGGGGGATCCGTATGCTTTGTATGTATATTCTTGTAAACTTATAATTGAGTTATCTAGGATAGGTTCATTGAAAACTTCGATTTTGTCACTGGTCATAAACATTATTTATTTTTTGGTTTTAACCCAATCGACTTTAAAAAAATAAATCCTTTTTTGAGAGCCGCTGTTTTTGGTGATGTCCTTCCACCTTAAGATTCGAACTATGAGTGACTGCTGAATGAGTTGTTTTTTTATTTTTATTCTTTTGTTGACTTGAAGACAGCAAGTGTAATTGTCTATTAAAGCAAAACCCCATAATTATGTGATTTTTTTAATTCCAATTTGACAATAATTTTCTCTCCTCGAAAATCTATTAGGTCGCCGTTGTCATCCAAGATGCGTAGTGTAATGTTATCTATAAACTGACGACCGTTGGGAGTAAGTGGCATATAAATAATATTTTGAGGCTCTTTTGTTATTTTATAACCCGGCTCGACATCAATGTCAAATTCATATAATATATGACACTCCTTTGAATTTAAATGAGCCCCCGTCGTAACATTACAATCAATGCGTATTAAACGCACACTCATAATGTCAACTTGTGAAGTCGATTCATATTTTTGTCCGCTTTTTAATAAACTGGCTTCAAAACCGATTATTTTACCAATGCTGTTTTCACAATCAAAATCGATAATGTATTTTGACTTAATTTCACACTTTAAGGTGTTATTATTGGGTATTAATGATAAAATTTTGTCGTCTTGATCGTTAGTTGATACTTGTAATGCAGCAACCATAGCTTTTTCAATATCGCTTATTTCATAGGCTCCGGGTGTTATTTTTAATATGATTGATCTTTTTCCTTTTTCTTTTCTGTATGAAAAACAGTTGTTTCTTTCATTAACATTGAAAATAGAATTGTAACTATAAAACCCCAAAAGTGCCAAACCATACTGGCTTGATGCATTCAACTCGATTGGTGGGTAAAAATTTGAGCTTAAGACACTATTTCGCCCCGTCAGGGTGAATGTGTGAGACATGACTGAGGTTAGTTTAAAGTTTGTAGGTATTTTATTGCTGCTTACAACAATTTAAACAATTCAAACTTTTAAATCTCTTTCTTGATTTTGATGACTTTATGGTGCTTTCTGCGTGAATATGTATATCCTTTACTTTACAATAACAGCAGAAAAGCCTTTTTGCTCTACAAATCTCAGGATTACCTTTTTCTGTAATGGTTTTTTGTTTATACTGTTCAGTACAATATTGGTATTTTAGTATATCAATATCATTTTTCAAATGTTCAGGCAATTTATCCCATACTAAGGCGATCTCTTTTGAAGCACAAGCAATCATTACTTCTTTTGGCATGTTTTCCAGTTCCATTGGGGTCATATTCAGTAAGCTGTTATCACACCGAGAAAAGGCTTTTAGGGAAAAATACATTTTCTTATAGTTTTCACGATCCGTCTTGGGGTTTAAAGCCATATTATTGCTTATATAATATATTGTTTATTTCGACAGAAACTGTAAGCACAAATGTCCACACCAGACTGTACCAAATTTTTGTTGTCGTTCATATGTATACTCAATATGTTTTGTTGCTTCAGGACCGATTTTTAGATATTTTATTAATTCCAATGGGGGTTTTAAGTCACCAAAGCTATCGTAATATGTTACATGTGACCCCAGCTTTTTATAGGCCACCCAGTGAGTCCCCACCCCCTGCATACTGTCCAAATTAACAATTGCTGATTCATATCGTTTGGGTCCACGTGAAGGCAAAAAATCACGCATAAATACACCTCTAAAATGGGGTATTTTTATTATGGCTGCATATTGCTCCAAATCTAAATTGGATAATGGACGTTGGGGTAGGGACTTTATTAGTTTTTTGATTGTTTTTTATTACTCATGTATAATCCTAACCCAGATCGGTATGGTTTAAGAAAGAGACCGGAACCACTTGTTGATTTTAGTTGTAATGATGACCCAGTTTTGTTTTGTTTCTCATTTTTTACTGATTTTAATGCACGTACAATACCTGCTGCTCCACCTGCCAAAGATCCTAAAGCCGAAAGCCCCGCAAATATTGGAATTAAAGGTAATAAACCACCCTGCTTCGGTATCGGTATAATTCGAGGAGTACGAATTTTTCGTTTACCACCCGCCGCTTTTAAAGTTCTACGTGCTGCACTAAATGCAATTTTTGATGCTTTCATTAGATTTTTTCAATAAGTTTTTACCACCAGCCTTTTGTAATTCCGAACGTATGGGATGCCTAAGAGCTGATCCAAATGACACTTTTTGTACACGCTTACGTTTTCTTTTACACGATGATTTTCTTTTTTCACACTTTTTTCTAACACCCATACCAAAACGCTGCTTAGCTTTCATTATATTTGTAACTAACCAAGCAGCAGCTTTTTCACTAGCGCTTGCTTCTTTTGCTTTCACTCTCTCCCAAGCCCGCTGTTCTAACTCGTAATCCGCCTGATGTCGTACCTTTAAATTCTTTTATTATTTAAATAGGATATATCGTGTTTTCTGCATGCAGCATCTAATGGATTAATCCCTTGATCACCTCTAGCTACCCGCTTTTCAACTTTAGTACCTGGACCACAATATTGATAACCAGGTATATGTAATTCAAAAGGAAGTCTATTAATTAGGGCATTAATTAAACCTTTCCCAGTCTTATTTGAATATCGAGACCGTCCACTTCGTTTGGCGAGTGGCATCTGACTGATTTAAATTATAAAGTGTTATTTATTTTTATTTGAAATATGCGTATTGTAGACCTAAAACAAAAGTTTCATATTGATAACTTGGATGAAAAAGTCGGGTCGGGTCAAACAGGAACATATTTTAGAAAACACGGCCCTTTATTTCCAATATCAATACGTGGCTTACTCATTGGACCGTCTAATTGTGGGAAAACAAATGTTATGATTTCGCTGCTTACACACCCTATGGGATTACGCTTTGAAAATGTTTATATCTATTCAAAATCATTGTATCAGCCAAAATATGAGTATTTAAAAAAATTCTATCACCCATAAAAGGACTTGGCTACTACACATTTAGTGATGCAGCAAATATTGTACAACCGTCAGATGCAAAACCAAACTCTATTTTTATCTTTGACGATGTAATGTGTGAAAATCAAGATGTAATACGTTCATATTTTAGTATGGGACGTCATAAAAATGTAGATGCTTTTTATTTAGCCCAAACCTATTCAAGAGTTCCAAAGCAACTAGTACGTGACAATGCTAATTTCATTATTATGTTTAAACAGGATGAAATGAATTTACGTCACATTTTCTCGGATCATGTTGCACCTGATATCACTTTTCAACAATTTCAAGAGATGTGCTCTAAATGTTGGGATAATAAATATGGTTTTTGGTCATTGATAAGGATAGCGACTTAAACTCGGGTAGGTACCGAAGAGGATTCGATAGCTATATATATGTATGATATTAAAAGAAAATATTCATTACGTCATTAAAGGACCTGGGAACAACGTGATCATTAATATGAATGAACAAATTGATTTAAAACGAAAGTTAATTGAGGTTACCGATGCTGTAAGAAAAAAATTTAAACAAATTAAAGCGACAAATGTGAAAGATAACTTTGAATTGGAGAAATTTTATGAGCCCATTTCCAAACCGTTGACATCTATATCTAACGCTGTAAAGCAGCAGCACCTACAGACGGGTCATCATCAAAGATCTAACATATTAGCAACAACACAAACTAGCAGTACGAGCACACCCACACTAGGTTTAGCTGAAAAGTCATCAAGTACAATACAATCTTCAACTCCATTTCAAGATTATCCCAAGACAAAAAAAAGTCTCTTTACATCGAACGAACAATTAGAAGATGTCTCAAACCCGTTTTTACACCAAAAAATCAAAGTGTTGATGACACAAATTTATTAACACCGTCTCCGTCAACCAAGTCGACGTCATCTTACCTGTCAAGTGGTAAACCATCACAGAAAAGTCTTGATTTTTATTTAAATGGGCTACATAATAAACCTTCTTTATATGATACCGTTTATGGGATACATAAAAAACAAGATAAAAAAATTGTATATGGGTAAACTAGAAGTAAGGTTTAAAAATGGCAAAGTATTATTGTACAACCAAAATAAAAATGTTGCCACATTTGATGGTGAACATGAGCTTTACGACTTGTTATTTTTAAAAAACCCCCATATTAGGTAGAGAGAGTGAGATAAGTGAACATGTTCTACAAAGTTATAAAAATATGTTGGAACTGACTGATGCCGCTTACGATGCTTATAATGCTCAAAAAGGGTTAAGGGAAACCAAATGGAAAAAGTACAATCAAATTATAAAACCTTTGTTGACAGGAGCTAAATTAGGTGGTTCAATACGACGAAAACTACAAAAAGTAGAATTGCTTTAAAATTCCATTTACCATCAAAAAAACACCTTTCTTCGAATCAGTCCGAATATGTCTATTGGAATAAACCTAAGGAGTTAGTAGACCGGTTACGATTGTTGGTTAGCTCAACTATGGCCGGTCATACTGGACATAACAATGAAATTTTGTCAATTATAGAGGAGCTTCGTGAAGAAGGTATTGTTTATTAACCAAGTCATTTACTTATTTTCATCAGTAAATAACGCAACACTATAGCAGAAGATATGGATTGGAACACTGGGAAAAAAAAATTGTTGATGAAATCCATAAGCCAGCAAGAAAAAATTTTAAGCGGAGACACACAATAATTAAGGGGTATAATGACTTGTGGCAGATTGATTTGGCAGAAATGCAACAATATGCTGATAAAAACAATGGGTTTCGCTATATACTTGTTTGTATAAATTGTTACTCCAAATATGTATACACACAAGCGATCAAGAACAAGACCGGAAATGAAGTTGCTCAGGCAATGAAAAATATTATTAAAGAGGCTAAATACACACCTAATAACCTGCAAAGTGATCAAGGCAAGGAATTCTATAATAAACATTTTCAAGCTCTTATGAAAAAATACAGTATCAATCATTATTCAACATATAGCACGAAAAAGGCAACCATTGTTGAAAGAGTTATAAGGACATTAAAAAATATTTTATATAAACAATTTTCTCTAAAAGGATCTTACAAATGGATTGACATTTTAAAATCTGTGACAAAAACTTACAATAGCACTAAACATAGCACTACTGCAATGAGACCGATCGATGTAAAACCAAACACAAAAATTAATGCTTATAATCATATTAAAGTTAAACCAAAAAAGTTTAAATTTCGCTTAGGAGATGTGGTTCGTATCAGCAAATACAAAAGTATATTTGATAAAGGTTATACGCCATCTTGGTCGACAGAGCTTTTCAAAGTAGCGAAAGTGAATATTACAAATCCACCAACATATCTTTTGGAGTCTACAGACGGTCAACCAATAATGGGAAGTTTTTACGAAGCGGAACTACAGAAGACAAACAACCCAGATATTTATCTGGTAGAAAAAGTAATTCGTCAACGTAAAAAAAACCAAAAAAATCAGCTATTTGTAAAATGGTTAGGATTCCCAAATCAGTACAACTCTTGGATAGATGCAACAAATATTGTCTAATATTATTTATATTATAATTTGTATTGTTTTTAATATTATTGTAAAAATTGGCTTTTTAAGAAATAAAACACACATATTATTAGAAAAAATTGTTTTTATTATCACACAAATAAACTAATTACATTCGTTTTTTTGGTAGAAACAATTAAATCATTAAATCTCTTTTCCAGAGATTGCATTTTTTTCATAAATATCGTTTTTAAACTCTTCAAATGTCTTAAATTTTGCTGAATAATGATTCATTATATCCTCATTTATTATTCGAGTTATTTGGATTCGAAGTTTGTGAATTTCTTGTATGACAAATTCTTGAGTAGCAGCATCATTGGGTGTCATAGGTGTACCGACATTACTTAGACGCTTTTGTTCTATGTCATATTGACCGTCAGTTGTAAATCTAAATCCAAGTCCAGGCAAACCACGTAGTTTTTCAACTCTGTTATAATTACTTTGACGACCAAATTTATCAATTGTATTGTTAACACGACCCATATTTAAGTTAAACTAAATTATTTTTTTATGAATTATTCATTTATATGAACCTAACTGTATTTCTAAATAAGGGTAACTAATAAAACCTAAGCAAATTAAAACAACAAAATTGTACTACAGATATTTATTTATAAATTATTTTTATTACAAAATTAAATGTATATGGTACAGTGATTTTAGCAGTTTGCGTCAGCGTCTTTGCAATGGATTGGTGCAGGTGCTGGTTTTGCCTCAGACTCATCTATGTTTGCCCCATCCACTGTGTCGATCGATATTGTTGGTATCAGCTCATACTTTGTCAATATTTCAGTGGGTAAATGTGGTATATTAATTAGATACTCTTTTAAATCTTGATCAATCATTTCAATACAAAATTCTTCGAGGTTTATGGAACCATATAAAAACCTATCACATGTATGTGCCCCTGCTAACAAAAGCGTAGTATCTGCCATATATTTTCTACACTTATTATGGGCTACTTCATCATCCATTTCATTTGCAAACTCCAAGATATCGTAGGCCATATCTCTTAACTTGAACCCCAACCAAAACACATAGGTGTATCTACATTCATCAGTTATTATATCGTCCAGCATCTTTAATTACAAAGAAAAATATGACTGTACTTTACAATGTGCAAGATATGATCAGATATATAATAATAATTTTTAACTATGATACATTAAAAATAAAAATAGAAAAAATTATTCCAAAATACCAAAAGTTAATACTGCTCTAGAACTATGGCTGTTATTAGGAAATATACGGTTACTCTGCCCCAAATAGGTTAATGTGTATTTGCCATTCGAAGCATTTATTGTTGAAATGATATCATGGGACATATTGTCAGATACACGACTCGGCAAAAATACTTTAAATGTTTCCCTATTAAGTCGATCAAATAGCGTAACAAGAACTGTTTTACCAAATTGTGTATTCATAGGAACCATTTTTTTAATTATGTAAACAACCCCAACATTTAAATCAGATAATTTTTTACGATTAAAAATTTCGTCTTGGTTATTAATCTTATTATTGATATTTTCTAAAACTTCTTTAGTAACGTTCATAGTTAAAAATATATTATTATTTATCAAAAAAATAATACCTTGAAACAACACTTGCACAAATCACGTAACAGACAACAAATTTATATAACAACACAGATGCTAGGTAGATTATGTCTTCCATTGAATAAAAACCTGCTTATATCATAATCGATTACACCCCATTCCACTAATTTAAATACATGTCCAAGGACAAAGTCAAATACTTACCGTACACATACCTTGTAAAATCAAGGTCGTGTTTTTCCCATAAACGCGGTAAAAAGAACTGGAGAAATATACCCCATTCTGCATATAAATTGTTTCTTAAAATTTAATGTATACTAACACATTTAAAAATTTCAAGGTTAAATGCATAATAAAAAAACTACCCATAGCTTCCAAATTAAATCTACAAATATATTTTTTTATCAAAGACATAATCTCACGAAAAACTTTAGAATGAGGGCTTGTGTGAATAAACAAAGGATGCAATAAATTTAAATTCTTTGGGTTATTAAAAACACATAATAACCCACGCCACAGGTGCATCAAAAAACAGTACACCCTGAAAGCACAATTCAAGGTTAACACTGAATGGTCAAAAAACACCTGTGGCTTTTCTCATGGACATAAAGAAACCACTTATCTGAGCCCGCCTAAAATCCCTCTATTGTGTAAACAAAAGATAAAAGATGTTTTCATTTTCTATATCCCATACTTTTAAAAAGCCAATCAAAAAACACCTGCTGCTCAAGGACATAAAAGAAACCCTTTATCTGGGTCCGCTTACTGTACACCTGTTTAATTTATGTTTAATTTATAATAACGACCTAATTAGCATAATTAGGTCGTTAAGAAGATGGAGTGCTCTCATTTCTTTCCTACTGATAACTTTGTGGTTTTCTTTAATGGAATAACGTAAAATATTTTGATTTCTAGGTACTTTACTGGTGTAGTACTAATTTGGTACGCCACTGGTAGCTTTATTTTAAAATTGAAAGATATATGGTAAAAAGTGCCGTAAGGATACTCCCCTTCGACTTTTTTTGTTGTAGAGTCTTACCAAGAAAAGAAAATATTATTTTTAATATTACTATTATGCGCAATAAGGTAATATTACCAATTAATATAACTAAAGTGAAAACTATTCTGAAAAAAAAGTAAAAGTATAACATTAAAAATTTCTATTTTTAACTACCTACTATACTGGTGTAGTGCTACTTTTGTACGCCACTGGTAGCTTTAATTTAAAAGAAAATGGTATATTGTTATACACCATTCGTTAGGGAAAACTTTGGCCTTAATTTTTGTGTCTTATATTTTTTTTGTTTGGTAGACGGTTTGGAAGATATATCGTAAAAAATGCCTTGTAGATGCTTGGAGGGGGTGAGGGGTGCCAGCAGGACTTTTGAGGTGGGTCTGTTCAAAAATCTACTAATGTTGATATACTTTATTCACTGTATAAAGCATTTGCTTCTACTCAAAAACCGAAGTATCGGACCCTTAAATCACTAAGCTATGTATATACGAATACTGCTCATAATATGTGTGTTTTTTAAGAAAAACGTTTGGTATATCCTCAATTATTGATTCTCAGTTTTTGGTAAAATTCTAAGAAAAGTTAGAATGATATTTAATTAAAAGTGTCCTAAAACATCCGTCAGGGTGATTTTACTTGACAAAATAAGGGTAGAGCTTCATATAATTTTTATTCAAAATGTCATTCGTTTTCGAGTTACAAGCCTTCAAAGTTCAATTTTTATTTTGGTTTTTCGCCATATTGCATTTATTTTTTAACCAATCCAGTTGATATTTGGTACACAAATCGAGCTTTGCAGATTCTAAAATTTTAAAACAAAAGTACTTTTTTAAATACCGCCAGAGGGCACTTTACCTAAAACTTAAAATTTATTTACATCACAACTTTTTATTTTGACAGATATTGTAAAGCTGGGGGCGCCATTTATTATAGAAAGTCAAAATCCTAAAAATAAGGTACTCTTTATTAAAGTCGATAAACCTCACCATTTAGCACCAATAGACATCAAAGTTTTCATCAACTTTAATCAAATTACCTACATACATACAGGGTGTCCAGTAACTCAACCGACAATCTTTACGGGGCGATTCTACAACAGAAAAAAAAATAATATAAACATATGTCCTAAACGTATTAGTTTTTGAACTACGGTGTGTTAAATATTAAACAAAAAAAACTTTTTTAAATTTTTAACACCCCGTAGTTTAAAAACTAAGACGTTTAGGACATATGCTTATATAAAGTTTTTTTCTTATTTATTGTTGAAGAATCGTTTGCTTAAGTTTGTCGGTTAAGTTACTGGACACCCTGTATGTATGTAGGTAATTTGATTGAAATTGATGAAAACTTTGATGTCTATTGGTGCCTAAACGGTAAGGTTTATCGACTTTAATAAGGAATAACTTATTTTTAAGTTTTTGATTGTCTATAAAATGGCGCCCCTAGCTTTGCGATATCCGTCAAAATAAAAAGTTATGATGTAAATAAATTTTAAGTTTTAGGTAAAGTGCCCTCTGGCGGTATTTAAAAAGTACTTTTGTCTTAAAATTTCAAAATCTGCAAAGCTCGATTTGTGTGCCAAATATTAACAGAATTGGTTAAAAAATAAATGCAATATGGCGAAAAATAAAAATTTAATTTTGACGGCTTGTAACTCGAAAACGAATGACATTTGAAAAAATTATATGAAGTTCTACCCTTATTTTGTCAAGTAAAATCAGCTCCTTAAGTTACGTGATTGATTTTTGAATCACCCTGTACATGCAAATTTTAAAAGCGTATATCTCGAAATTTAGTGCTAAAGGCCTATTATACAAATCCTATGTATAAAGGACATTTATAATAAGTATGTGTATACAAAGTTTAAAAAAATCCTAAGAAAAGTAATTTTTTGGGAACGTCCTTAAATGGCAAACATTGGGTAATTTAATTTTACTTAAGATTTCTTTTCCAGTTATACAAGAAAAAATAAATTTAATTTTTTTTATACCCCCACGCAAAAAACTCACGGTTTAAATAGAGGTGTTTTCATGAAACCTTTACAACTCTACATCTATTAAAATCAAGCTTAGGTTATTTTTGTTTGGAATTTAGTGGATTGAGAGGGCTTTAAAGTAATTTTTCTTTTTTTTCTTATATTTTTGACTCCTTGAATAAAGAAAAAAAAACTTTTTAGATAAAAACCCACAAATTTGGAATGGGCGTATCTTTGCAACAGATCCCTATTATGCAACCCATTATCACCGTTCTAACAAACGCAAGATGCAAAAGGTTATGGTTTTAGCAAAGTTATTTTATGGAAAAACGGAATGGGGTGACGCTTCACTAGATATACCCGACGAGGAGTCCTGTTACACTACAGTAAATCTAGATAAATCTGTCATTGTCAAATATGATGACGCATCGTTCTATCCCGTTTATATTGTGCATTACAAGGGACTTCATTACCGAAGACAAAAAGATGACTGTGTGAGTGAATTTATAAATAAACTGCCAAGAAAAAAATATGTCATGTTGACATTGTGAAATTGTATTGTTGGTATCCGTTATAAAAGTAGGGAAGGTAGACCGTAGATATGAAAAGTCATTTTATACAGGCTGAAAATTTCATAAGTTACAGTTGTTTTCTTATATTTATTTAACAGCGGCGAGCGTCAGCTGCCCAAGTAGCGGTGGATTCAACGATGGCACTCTAAAAGTAGGAAAAAAATCCAAAAAGTAATTTGATACCGTGTCACAATTTTTGACACAGTTCTTTAGATGATTTTAAAGTAAAAATAATAGTCAGCTGTATTGAAGATGGTGGATCATACGTCAGTCACGTACCTATATAAAGATATCAAAAAAAATGTATTACAAACTCATTTTATACATCATGAAATTTATACAGTTGATTATTTATATTGCCAAAATAATAAAAAAACCGTCAGCTGGACTTTTAATGGAGGAAAGACCGTCAGTCAGCGCCGTAAATATGCTGCCCCAAAATTGGTATTTTTCTTGAACGTGTTTATAGCCTATTTTTGTGTATTGTAGAGAAAAAGTGTAAATAGGTTTTTAAAAAATAATTAAACAATTTACCGAAAATTTGGGCAAACGTAAATTGCGTCGGTTTCCGCCGACCGATGGTCCTAGGAAATCATAGCTTAACGAGTACCGTTGCTGGTAAAGATGGGTCCACATTTAATTCATTCTGAAAGCGATGCCGCCAAGTACAGAAAAACATATACCAACACGGTCAATTTTTGAACCGAAATGGGGTAGACTTTGTAACAGTTTTTTGCAAACAAAGACTACTCTAGTTCAGTCACGGTCCTGACTGAACTGGTATGGGTTTTGTAAATTCGCGGCCAGCGATATTTTTGAGTGGTGCCCGGGCCACCCCTGGCCTAACAACCCCCTAGCGTCACCACTGTACGGCTTAATTTAATGATAAACTGCGAAATAATTTTAAGATCGATTAAGTAGCACTGTACTTTGTTCTCAGGGAATTATCAGCTTGTATAGACGTACTGATACTATTGATATACTGATGACATTAAGTTAGCCAGTATAGTTGAATAACACAGTCACGTACGTTTATTGTTTATATTTAGTCGAACAGCTGATGCAGTATGGGAGGTTTATTTTCAAAAATGACGAAGAAGAGGAAAGAAAAAGCGTGAAAGTGCATGGTTAAGAGAACAAGCACAGATAGATCTAATAAGGCGAAGAAGCATACTACGGCAACAAGAAATCGAGCAAGAAAATTTACGACAAGAAAGATTAAGACAAGCAAGATTAAGGCAAGAAAGGTTATTGGAATTATATTTGCAAACAGAAGAAGGACAAACAGTATTAGAGCGAATATTTATTGAGCGTTTGAAACAACACAAAGTGGCAAAAATCTTGCATTGATTAATAATCTACGAAGATCATTTCGATTGGACCCTCTAGACGATTTTCCTACGACTCCATATAAAAAAGAAAGGCTTTCGGAGACTTCAGCAGATTTTCGCTGGACACAACAAATTTTTAAAAGATCTAACAAGCCTTATTTCAAGATAACTGAAATTTTTAAAGTTGACAATACGTTTTTGCTTTTACTTTACCAGTTGGCGCACGAAAATGTTTGGAATATGATGATGATGAAATAAGTGAAAACATTATGTTTCACGGCACGAAATTCGAGTACTTGCACAGCATTTGTAGTTATAATTTTGACAGATCAAAGGTAAATACTACCTATATTCTTAAAAATAAAAATCATAATTGGGTTCTTTTTCTAACCTACATAAACATGCCTCCTTGTTTCCATCAGTTAAAAATGAAAAATTCAAAAGAATTACTTGAGAACTACCTATATTACTTTTTATTTATATTTCAATATGGACTGTACTAAAGCCATAACGGCTATGCACGTTTAAAAAATATTAAAATTTTATTTTCGTGGCAGAAATGACGTGACAGAGTTGTAAATCAGGGTGACTGAAATGTTATTTTATAGTTGGGCATATTGCATAATGTTACGAAAAATTGTATGACGACATAAATTCTAAGACTAATTTTTAACTCCGAAAGATATAACCAATCATGAAATAAAGATTCAAAATTTTTGTCAGTTTTAATAATATTAAAAATTTTGTGACGGAGTGGTAAAGTTTTTGGTCGAGTATATATTTTGGCACCTGGGAATCTTACAAAAATATATAAACTTCGCTGTTGACAACTTTTTCCGGTAGATTAAACAATTAGCTATCGTTAAAAAAAGTACGTGGTGATGAGAAATCTATATCTATATATATTTTTTTCAAACTTTAATGAAAACCTTATCATTATGTCGGTTAAAAAAGAACAACCCAATTAGCTTCACTTCTATCACTGTTATTAAATTACTTTATTTTTAATATTTCGAAAAAATGTAACATAACATTTTTGTACGATATTAAAATATATTAATGGACAGTTAAATAAAGGTTTCGCCGGTCTGGGGCAAATAATGTAAATAGAAAAATTTTAGGATACTTTTTAATTAAGTAGTTTCCAAAATATATTTTTCCGACTGTTTTTACTTTTTAAACTATTATTTTCGCAATTTTGAACCACCCTGTATATCAGGGCGATTTTTGGTATGGCATTTCAGATTGGGGAAAGGAGACGTCCACCTTCCGCTTTGGTGAGTTTTGCTGAATTTGTTTCAACCCCCTACCCATCCTCCAACCTCACGTGAAATTTATGGAAATCTAAAAAGGCACCATTTCTTAAACCGGAATTGGTTAGGGGGCGTCCATAAATTACACGAGACATTTAGGGAGGGGGTCGAGGTGAATCTCACCAAATCTTACCATGGGGTGATAATGATGTGCAAATATAACGTATTTTTTCTGCAGCTACAAATAGGAGAAAGTTAACGAAATTTGGGGCAGGAAAATGTTATACAGTGATACTTTTTGCATTCTGATAAATCTCACGTAAGATTAGGGGGGAGGAATGAAGAAAATCTTACCAGTGGGAGGGGGAGGGACAAAAATTTGAAACGTTTCAAGTAATTTATGGATAAACCCTTAATTTTTTTCTGAAAGGACCTGCCCAAATCTCGTTTACTTTTTTCCTGTTTCTAGCGGATTTTTTTTTTATCTTTGGACAAACCACGAAGGCTAAAAGCCTAAATACTAAGGTACCGTGGGTGTCTTAATTGAGGTAAGAGGGAGTTTGTTGACACGGAACTTAAATATTTGAAGATTTGGGGGAAGGAAACACCGTCACGGGCAGCAGGTTCCACAGTCTAGAAACTCTGGGGATTAGAGAACGAACGAATAAAAATTACGTGATATCAGAGACAAGAATGAGACGAGCAACTAAATGTAAATAAATTATCCGAGAGATAGCTGCTGGGCCTTCCTTGTCTGTCTTCAAGGAAGGTAAACGCAGATGGCGCGTGAGTCGCCTTTATCTTTTGCCCGCCAAATTCAAATTATATAGCTGTGCTATTTTTGCCCTTAATGATAGGTACTTGTTTTTGTTTCCTATTAATATAAAATATTGGGGTTTAGTATAATAATTACACACGCCTAATTAAAAATGTCATTTATTTGGTTTTTATAAAGATTTTTCTTACAGATAACCATGTCAATATTACCTTAAATTATCTGTTGAAAAGCACAAATTTAATATATATGTACACTGTGATCACAATAAATCACAGAAAATGTAAACAAACTGTCCAAAAAAATCTGCCATTGAAAAATATCAAACACAAATATCGAATAACATTTCGGCGGGACTGCCTGCGGCAACGTTTGTCAAGTTAAAAATATTCGATTCATGGTATATTTTCTTCCTCTTAATTAGATGTGAGCCAAAAAAGGACATTAAAGTTTACATGCAGAAATTGTAAACAACTTGGCAACCAGGGCAAAGCGATAATTGCTCCATCTACGATAACCTGCCATAATGAAAGACAAAAACATATTTATTGGAACTTACGTTAAACCAGAAAGAGATAAATACAATGGACAAATTGTTAGGACCAGTTACTCGTCTCATTGTTGTCTCTGGTGATATTTGCACAAATCCCCTCCCCCCTCTTCTCCCGCCACAGTGGGATTAGGTGAGATTCAAGTCGACCCCTTTCCCCTAATTGCCATACGTTATGGACGTTCCGAACCAATAGAAAAAACATTATTATACACTTTTGATTATTTTTTATGCTATTTAATTAGGTAGTTTTCAAAATATATTTTTTCTTTTTTTTTTCAAATATTTTCTCAATTTTAAACCATTCAGTATATTCTACGGTGATTTTTATAGCTACAGGCATTTCAGACAAAGCAAAACATTTTGTGAAGAATAACTTTTTTCGAAATATTAAAAATTAAAAAAAACAGGTTGATTTCCAGTCTATCCATGGACATACCACATAAAATGTTGATAAAAACGAATTGTTTTAAAGGAATATTTATCTATTGTAGGTAATAAATCATAAATTCGGACATGGAGTATCTTTTGCAACCAATTCCTTTTATTCCACGCATTATCATCGCGACAACATGCGCAGAGCGCAGAAAGTAATGATTCTAGCAAAAGTATTTTATGGAACAGTGGAACTAGGTAGTCCGTACACTGTTGTGCCTGAAGAACCTAGTTATACCACAATAAACGAAGATGGCTCAGTCTATGTCAAATATGACGACGCGTCATTTTATCCGGAATACATTGTGCATTATGAGGGGATTCATCCACACCAGCATACAAGATATATGTTGATGTACGATTAGCTCTTAAAATTAAGAGTCTTGGCAACGTTGCAATGCAATTTGGAGCCCTCATTTGGTGTATTCCTTTTATGCTTTAGAACCGCCCAGAACGACACCGTAAGTATTCCTTTTATAGTGGAGTTGTTCTGCAGAACCGTTCTATTACCTCTCCCTTTGTCTCTCATGCACCATCATCGAAGGAGGTGCATGAAGTGTTCTGACACTAATGACATATGCCAAAAGGCAAATAGTAAAAATACTTGGTTATATTTAATAAATATCTATAATAATTTACTGTGGTTAAATAATTAACCCGAAAAAAATTATATAAACCACGGATGACTAAAACATAAACCAAACAAAGAAGAACAAATCTGTCAAATCTTATAAATGTCATGTCAACGGGCAAATCCCACTGTTTTTTGGTGTTCCTTTTAAAACTGTTTTGATCGGTTCTGAAGAACGGTTCTAAAAGCTAAAGGAATACACCAATTGAAATTATTTTGAACAATTGTCATTTGGCTTGCTGTTGTTGCTGTTATTGTCGTATATTTTTAAATATATTTTAGGATTTATTTTATGAATGAAATAAAAAATAATCCACAACTTGCGTCGTTAAGTGTTTTAGTTATCATTATAAATTTTGCAATGAAGGAAAATTTAGAAAGTCGGTTTTGTTGTCTCTGCAGTTCCAGTCTAAATAAGCAAGTTCGTGGCTTTATACAGTGTGTTCCAGGATAGGTGTTAAAAAAGGTCAAATGAAACAAAAATTTTGGAATTTTTAAACGGCCTTCTGAAAAACTGTTTGCATGGTCCAAAATTGATAAATACCAAATTTTACTCTGATTGGTAATATACAGGGCCAGTTATACATAACTAAAATTATGACAAATGGCCAACAGTAAAGTACTTATTTTTAAAAAGGGCAAAATTTTATAAGTAAATGTTGTGACGAATTTAATTTTATGTCAAAATTCGAAGCTAAGCAATTTACGTAAAAAATTTTTTGTTAATTCTTTTTATTATGCATTAACAGTTTTTAAAATACTTGTCTTAGAGACATCGAATTAAAAAAATATATTTAAAAAAATTAAATATTCTGTTAAATTTTGCTCCCTCTTGCCCATTATTTAAAATTGTAATACGTAAAGTAAAAAATTGACAATTACATTTTCATAAATTTCTACTCTAGAAATTTTGACATAAAATTCAATTCTCTACAACATTTACTTATACAATTTTGTTCTATTTTAAAAAATAAAAGTAGTAAGTACCTGGGCATATTTCATATTTTTAGTTATAGTTCACCGTTTCTAATACCAATTGGAGTAAATTTTGTTCCTATTAGTTTTGGATCATGCGACCAGTTTTCCCAAAATGACGTTGTAAAATTTAAAAATTTTGGTCCATTTGTCCTCTTGCGACACCTATCCTGGGACACACTGTATAAAATTACTCGGAAAACTGTTATCCACTCTTTTTGTTATTTATGTTAGAAAATTATGCCTAATATAATGATGGATTTTTAACAAAACATCGTAAGCTGACATTCTTCAAATTTAACAGAAAACAATTTTTTTCTCATTGCGTTATTTATAAAACAAAGTTGGTAATTTTTTTGTATGTAAGTAAATTAGTGCACAGCTTTATTTCAGTTTTCGGTTTTCGTTTAAAAATAACACAAGGGGAAGAAAAATCGTCTTTCGTAAAATTGACAAAAAGTCGCTTACGTTGTTTTTTTTAACCCATTGATATATATTTTTTAATATTATGCCTTGTTTTTAAAACTGCTTGTTTCTAGCCGACAGACAAACCAAAAATTAAGCAATTTCTGTAAATATTTTTTATACCCATTTTTATCAGCTGCTTGACCATGTTGCAACATTTGGTGTATTCCTTTACCTTGTAGAACCGTTCTGAACCGTTCTCTGAACTGTCAATAGCACAAATTATTAGAATACCCAGATGCGAAACTAAGCGTATTCGTTGAAATCTCTCACCACTATCGTCCCTTCCACTGCGTGGTGGATATACACCTCACGATTTAGTAAGTGACCTAATGATCATCTAGGTGTCAGTTAGTTCCATACTTTTGTTGGTATAGAACGTGAGCATAAGTTAGTTAATTGTGTTTAGTTGTTTGTGAACTTTTATGTTTTTATTATTAAAGTGTTAGTATAGTGTCTTCGTAAATTTTTTACCGTTTAATATGGGATATAAATGTGTATATTTATTCTGTTCCTCCACCGGGAGCGGATCACTTTTTAGATTCCCAAAGGACCACTATTATTTTAAGACTATTTAACATAAATACAAAGCTTTTACAAATTACTTAGATATGTTACTAAAGTTATTGATATTAATCAGTATGTGCCTAAACAAAGTAAAAATTTTTTTATTTATAGCCGCACTGCCATTTAAAAGGCTATATTTCAAATTTAAAAATGAGGTGTTTTAAAAAATAACATACTTCAAAAAAAAAACAAATCAATTAGGTTTGGGTATTACTAAGGCAACATCTCCATTGCTTTAAAAGATTGCGTCAGGGTTTCTTTAGAAACTTAGTGTTACTCGGCTTTTAATTATTCTGTTTCAATCCCCAGTTACACAAAATTTTTTAATACACAATTAAGCTAAAAAACGGAATACCATTAATTAATTTAATGAGCAGTTTTTAGGCAAGGTTTTTTTAATTGCTTTTTGTTAAACATTCTAAACCCCATTAGTCTAATAGTTTTTAAAAATGTTTTGTGAAACCAGGTATAGACATTTTATTACAGGTTGATCCAAACGTGACATCTACTAACAATATTTTACCGTTCAAAGAATGGGTAAAATTTTTAGTTTGTAAATTCCCAATTAGTGTATTATTCTTTTGTTCTGTTTTCAACACATAAAAATCTGCATAATTAGTTACTATTAAAGTCTCATCTCTCCTTAGGGCCTTGGTGCGGTTTAACCTTTTACAAATTAAAAATATAACGATCCATACATTGGTGCAGATGTTCCATTTATTCTTTCTGAAGGTCATAGAAACAAGTAAGCGTAATTTGCTGCACTTTCGCATCTGTATATTCTGATAATTTGTGTCAATAGGTCAAAAAACGGTCTCTACAACATAAAATAATGTCAAAAAATTGTAAATGGTGTCATTTCGGGCGGTTCTGAAGCATGAAAGGAATACAGCAATAATTAGTGTTTCTCAATTTGAATAACTTATTGCCGCTGCTGTTTCCAATTTTTTCAATTTTTTAAATTTTATGTTGATGTTCCCTTCGTCCGATTTAAGATATATAGAGATAGATAAGAACCGTAAATGTCAGTACTCGGCACTTCCACTCCTCTTGATACCTTAAGGGTTTACCTACTAATATTATAAAGAGGTAATGTTTGTAACGTATGCTTTGTTTGTAGCCGCTAATTTTCGGAAATACTGAACCGATCCTAAAAATCTGTCACAATCAGAAAGCTACACTATTCAGGAGTGTTATAGACTTTATTTTGTTATGATTAAACAAAAAGTTCAGATATTAATGCCCAACAAAGTGGGCACGGGTCGGCTATTTTCCGGATAAACTATATATCTTTGTAAGGGCTAATCTTCGGAAATACTAAACCGATCATAAAAACTCTTTCACAATTAGAATGGCTACACTATTAAGAAGTGCCATAGGCTATATTATATAATTAATTAAACAAAAATTTCTGGAAAAATAATGACATATGTAGGTACATTAATCTATACTAATATTATAAAGAGGTTATGCATGTGTAAGCACTGCTGGTCCAGTGGTAGAATGCACGCCTGTCACGCCGGGCAGCTCGGGTTCGATTCTCTGCGTCTGCAGTTTTCTTTTTTTATAAAAATAGATAAGAAATAAGCAACAAATTTACTAATATGCTATATTTTATTATGATTGAACAAAAATATAATTAACGGCCAGTGAAATGGACACGGATCGGCTAGTACCGGATAAAAACCAAATTCTAGTCTTTGATTTTATTGCATCAAAACATGTACAGTGTGTCTACGTAAAGCTAAGGTTTTGTCTGTCGGTCGGCGAAAGCCGACTGACTTACGTTCACCCAAATCAAATATTAACTTGAATGTGTTTAATTTCAAAGTGAATATTTAATTTGGGCGAACGTAAATCGCGTCGGTTTCCGCCGACCGACAGTCCTAGGCAACCTTAGCTTAAGTTGGTGTCATATGGGAAACTTTTTTATCAATTTTACGATAATAAGTTATTCTTTATAAAAAGTTCTACATAGTCCAAAAAATAAAAGGCAACCATCAGATATCAAATTGTTGTGTGTATTGTATATAGTGATTTACGAGGTTTGGCCAAAAATGTAAGTTTTCGCGAAGTATAGCTGGGAGCAGATTTTATTTACTCTGAAAGGGTCGCCGGAAAGTATTTATTGTAAACAAACATTTTTGTAAACAATTGCATTAATAAATAATACACCCGACGAGTTTATAATTCTTTACGACACGGGTCAGCTTTTATAGCAGGGCAGAGACGAAATAAGATGATGTTTTCTAAGTACAGTGACGGAAATAAAATTTCGTACACTTAGGTTAACATTTTATGTCAATTTTCAATATTTTGGTAAACTTGGCTTTTTACCTTTTTCTCACCTTAATTAATATTCAATAAAATACATGGCTTCAAAATAAATATATAGTTTATTTTATTCAAATATTAAAGAAAAACACTAGTAATATTTCAAAGTGGCACCATTTTTTCCACTAATAAGTTTAAACGTGTGGGCATTGATGCAATCAGTATTTGTGCATGGTGAACATTGTAATTATTCCAGGTTTCTTCACTTTTATTCCACAAATCATCACTGTTTTGTGGATGAAAATCATTGTTCTTGTTAATTTCCTTACGATATATCCCCAAACGTTTTCGATTGGATTGATATCAGGTATTCGTAAGGGCCAAGGTAACAATGAAATGTTATTTTCCAGTAGCCAGTCCAAAACTCTCCTTGCTGTATGGACGGGGCAGTTGTCATTCTGGTATATAAAATATTTTGTTCAAATATATTGTTTACCGATGGCAACATAGCATTTTGGAGTATGTGTATATAAGCTTGACTATTAAATCTTTCTCGATTACCGGACATATACCTAGCCCTCTGAAAGTCACATGACCCCCATACATTAGCGAGAAAATCTTTCACTTGTTTTAAGTTGCAGATTGAAAAATATTCTCATCGGTAAATACTACCCTTTCCTCAAAAATCCATACCTTGCGGTAAATATTCCAGTGCAAACCCCATTCTTTGCTCTTTATTCATATCGGTCAAAAATGGCTTTTTAGCAGCTACACTGCTTCTCAATTCCAATTTTTTCCTAATACGATTACTTGCCGTTCTTACTGTCCCAGGAAAATTAGTTTGGTTGTGTGCTTCAACAGTTGTACTGAAATGGATTTTTCGCAAAAATCTATCAGATCATTATTTTGATTTCTCGTTTCATTTTTCTTCTACTACTTCCAGCCCTTTTCTCCAATGATCCTGTATTTTCCCATTTAGTTCTGAGGCTTTGAATAGTGCTTCGTGGTTTCCCAACTTGCTGAGCTATTCTTCCCAGAGAAACACCTTCTTCGAATAGATTAATTAATCTCGCCTTCTCTAGTTCATTCATTTTCCAAAATTAAAAAAAGTTAAATAATTTTATTTTGAAATGTGTGGCAGATAACAATTTGTCAAGTAAGGTATATTTCCAGGTGATCCAGGTACGCGAAAGCCAACATCACACTGGGAAAATTAGGTGTACGAGATTTTAATTCCGTCACTGTACGTCATACGTTATTTAGCAATGTAGATTGTTTTCTACGACCTTGTATTCTAAAGCATAAGCAAGCTTAAAAACGATTTCCAGCTTTTTAAAAATACCTAATACACTATGAATCTACGTGGACTTTGATTGGCCACAGCGCATCCCTTTCACCTAGACTATAGGGTGCCTCACCAGGAACTGCCGCGATCGGAATTAAAAATTTAGTAACATTATAAAGTCAGTGGGGGACATACAACTAAAATATGTTGACAGTTCTCACCACTTTCCGGTTATACGGAATTATCAATGTCAACCTCCTTATTTAAATGGAACACCCTATATATTATTTTATTTTTAGATTTGGCAAAGAAATTCTAAACATATTGTATGTATAATGTTCCATACTTAAGTCCAACCGTTTCTGACTTATTTTAAATTTTATGTCAAAAATGACGTTTCAGCATAACCATCAATTTCTTCTAAACAAAAGCCTTTGATTCAGCTGGAGTTGGATTTATCGTAAAGAAGGAACTGCTTTAGCAGACTGTATTGATATTTTCACAATTAATAAATACAGAATGGCCAAAAATAATCGCTAAAAATATTACGATAAAAACCTTAAAGTAATTTTTAAATGGAAACCCCAACCTTTTTAACCCTTATTCTATTAAGCATCAAAATAAGGATAAGTTTGTAAACGGATGTCTATTCCAAAAACTTATAGTTTTTGAAATATTAAGAATTTAATATTTATTCTATTTTAACAATGCTTTTAAGTATGGCTTGGTTTTGCTGCCAGATGACCTTGACAACAAAATGCGGCGTCACAGCCAACTACCCCGTACTTACCCGTACTTAAATGCATTGTTTGAATAGATAAATATTAAATCGTTAATATTTCGAAAACTATAAATTTATGGAATAGGCATCCTTATACAAACTTATCCTTATTTTTAATGCCTTAATGGGATAAGGTAATAAAAGATAGGGGTTTCCATTTAAAAAAGTTACCATTTACGGTTTTTGTCGTTTTAATTTTTAACGATTATTTTTGACCACTCTGTATTTATTAATTGTAAAAATATCGATACAGTCTACCAAAGAAGTTCTTTCTTTACAAGGAATCCAACCCCAACTCATATTAAAGGCTTTTGTTTAGAAGAAATTGATAGTTATGTAATGGCTTGCAAACGTCATTTTTGACATAAAATTTAAAATAAGTCAAAAACGGTTGGACTTAGGTATAGAACATTATAGATAAATTATGTTTAGAATTTTACGCAGAATCGAAAAATAAATAATATATAGGGTGTTCCATTTAAAATAAGGAAGTTGACATTAACTTCCGTTATAACCGGAAGTGACTTTATAATGTTACCAAATTTTTCAAAGCGTACTTTTCGAGAAATTGATCTGCGCTGTACTTTTCTCGGGAATCACCATTTTTTATTGATGTACTTATGATATTAAGCCGGAGTTAGATAAAAACCAGTCTCCATACGTTTTATTAATTATATTTTGTCGACTAGCTGACGCAGTGAGGTGTGGTTTGGTTAATTAATTTTCATTCTTTCTTATTCGGTAAAATGGGAGTTAGTCTTCAAAAAATAAAGAAGAGGAGGAAAGGAAAAAGCGTGAAGATGAGCGGATAAGAGAACAAGCAAAAATAGATCATCTAGAAAGAATTTTACGGCAACAAGAAATCGTGCTAGAAAAATTACGACAAGAAAGATTAAGACAAGAAAAATTAAGGCAAGAAAAGTTATTGGAGGCATATAGACAACAAGAAGAAGAACGAAGAGAAGAGCAAATATTTATTGAGCGTTTAAAACAACACAAAGTGGCAAAAAATCTTGCACTGATTAATAATCTACGAAGAGCATTTCGATTGCCTCCTCTAGACGATTTTCCTGAGACTCCATATAAAAAGAAAAGCTTCGGGAACTTCAGCAGATTTTCGCAAGACACAGCAACTTTTTAAGAGATCTAACAAGCCATTTTTTAAAATAACTAAAATTTTTAAAGTTGACAATACGTTTTTGCTTTTACTGTACAAGTTGGCGCACGAAAATGTTTGGAATATGATGATGATGATGATGAAATAAGTGAAAAATTATGTTTCACGGCACGAAATGCGAACACTTGGACAGTATTTGTAGTCTTAATTTTGACAGATCAAAGGTAAATATTGGGTTTTTTGTTTAATATACGGGGTGTTCCTTAAATACATGCTTATATTTAAGGGGTGATTCTTGGACTCATTTTAGGAAAAAACTTTCTATGGACATATGTCCTAAACGCCTTAACTTTTGAGGTACAGAGTGGTAAAATTAAAACAAAATAAACTATTTTTTAAGTATTCCAACTATCCTTACCCAATTTTGTTTTAGTTTGGCAATATTATTAATGGCATTAAAGAGGTAATTTCTCACTAACTTAATTATATTTAATAAGTCCAGTGGCGTCTCGAGAGGCAAGTGAAGGAATATTTCTAACACAAAATAGTACGCCACTGACTGTACGTGTGTAAAATTTTTGTACCTTCTTTAGATTGAGCAAATAAAAATACTGCTTTTTATGTCTCTTAGTTTTTCCAAGTCCCAGAATCACCCTTATAAATATTAGCATGTATTTAAGGAACACCCTGTATACACAGCATTTTAATTACAAGTACAATTCCCTTACTTGTACACTTTTAAAAAAATCCACAAACATAACCTATCTTTTTAGTTTTAGAGAAAACGGCGTTTGAAAAGGTCCAGACGACGCGACGACACAATATCCAATCAGATTGGGACTTTTCAAACTCAGTTTTCTCTAAAACTAAAAATATAGGTTATGGGTATATTATAGGTTTTATATCAGGAATAGCTTCAAGAATTTAAATGTTAAATAATATATAGGGTGTTCCATTAAAATTACCAGGGTTATCATACTTAAAAGTTTAAATTTTGCAGCACTTCTGGTTAAACAGAAAGTAGTATTATAATTTCTTTGTTTTCTTATAAAAATGCATGTTGTGCCAAAAAGTTAGGTTATGGATATATTTAGGGTTTTATATGATTGACCTGTAGAATTTAAATCCTAAAAATATACAGGGTGTTCCATTTACAATACCAAAGTTTATATCGCTTATGGTTAAACGGGAAGTAATACACAGATGCTATTATATTTGAAATTAGTATCCAGTGATACAATATAATGTCCCTAAATTTGAAAACTATGCGATTGCACTGAGGAAAATAAATTGCTGCCTAGTAATTTCGTTGCCACCCGTTAGAATGTGATCACCTTAAAAAACATAACGTATTTTGTTCATCATTTCGGCAAATAGACACAATGTCAGTAAAAACGAATATTTTTAAGAAATAATTATTTATTGTAGGTAAGAACTCATAAATTTGGATATGGAGTATCTTTTGCCAACAATTCCTTTTATGCGACTCACTATCACCATGACAACATGCGTAGGATGCAGAAAGTGATGATTCTAGCAAAAGTATTTTGACGGTTGAAGTGGGTAGTCCGTACACTATTGTGCCTGAAGAACCTAGTTATACCACAAAAACGAAGATGGCTCAGTCTATGTCAAATATGACGACGCGTCATTTTATCCGAATTATATTGTGCATTATGAGGGTATTCATCCACCCAAGCAAAAAAGATTTATTTAGGACACAATTAAAAAGTTTGGAAACTGCTGGTTAACGAGAAAACGAGACTGATTAAAAGTGCCGCCAAGAATCGTATGACCAAAACGTTTTGATGACGTTGTTGCTAAAAATTATTTTATGCTACCATAAAGATCAAATGCAGCGGTCTCACATTCTCCGGTTTCGCTAGCCGCAGACGCTTGGTATCGTGGCCGTAGCCTTAGAGTAAGAGCCGTGAGCGGCAGACCTTCGTCATTTTGTAAAACCTGAAAGTTTGTCAGTGCATGCTCCCAACATAGGCAGAAGCGATTATAAAGTTTGACACATAGTGGCTTGCTGGAACCAGGTACCAAAGGTTAATTAATTGAAACTTAACTTTCGTCATTTTGTAAAAGCTGAATTTACTTGGGTACCTATTAGAAGATATTTTCTCCGTCGCAAGACAGTTTTGACAGTTCCAATGATCCAGTTTTGTATGGTTTCTAATAGCCCATGTCCTAAACTATTTTCTGTATACATTGTAACAATTAATCATAACAATAACTTGTCTTGGGATACTAAGTATTTGTCAGGATATTTTCGGACATGCCTATTGGGCCAAACCATACATGTTTGTCTAGACCTTAAACTTGCCTTGGTAACTAAGAACAATATCGATTTTAATGGGTACTTTAGTAACATAAATAATATTCCGCTTTTACAAAATGCGACAAAGTTAAGTTTTATTTTATTTATCTTTGGTACCTGGTACCTGTCAAAGCCACTATGAGTCATCATGATGTTTGGAGCATGCGCTGACAAACTTTAAGCTTTACTAAAATGACGAAGGTCTGCCGCTCACGGGCTCTTGGACTATATTAGCAATTAAAATTAAGACACTTGGCAACGTTGCAATTGCAATTTAGCTCTCTCATCGGAATCCCTTTGAACCATTTTAGTGCAGTATGACATTTTATAATCAAATTTTGCTTTATGTTGTTGTAGTTAATATCGTGTTTTATATGTATTTAAAATGTTAATGTTAGTATTTTATTTAAAACTACTTTATGTTTATTTTATATATATGTATATCTATTTTTTAAATATTTGTTATGATTTATTTCATAAATGCAATAAAAAGTATAAAAAATATGCAACATGTGTTAAATGTTTCAGTGGTTGTCATTAAAGATTTCGTTAAAAATTCTGCCTAAAAGGAAAATGTAAAAAGTGAATTTTGTTGTGTCTGCAATTCAATACCCAAGAACTTGCGTTTTGTGGTTTATTTAAAATTACTCGGAAAGCTGACTGTACTTTATTATTTATTTTATTTATGGAAAATGTTAAATTGGAAAAATTGTCATAATAAATACCCACTTCCTCTTTTTTGTAGTGCACAATTAATTTTGTGATCAGTGACGTGCAAAAATATTGTGTTGCGTGTCGTTAATGGTACGCGTGGCATTGGTTCTGGTTAGTGCTATAGGCCATATTTTCTAATGATTGAACAAAAACTTCAGGGAAAAATATAATAAAGGACCAACAAAGTGTTCACGGGTCGGCTTGTGTTAAAATAATAGTTAAGAATCCCTGGACTATTTTTTTCAAGTCATTACTAACAAGCTAATTTTTCGTGAGTTGCTTTGATTTTGACGAAACGCCCAACTTTTTCCTTTCAACAATTTTCGTTGGTGGTAGTAGCAGGAATTAAATGTGTTAATCTGACAGATATCAAAAGTTTCTTGCAAACAGGGATTTTCTCTGTTAATTTTCAAGATAATTATGTTGGTTATTCTGATGTAGTTATAGCAAGGCCGAACCCGATGAGAACGAGAAGCAATCGACCAACAAACAAAACCAAGAAACTGTAACAAATCACTGGCAAAAACGGCACAAGCCAAACTGGCCTGCACTAAGTACCAAAAGCCAAAAATAATTCGGCAAGCCCATAGCCACCAGATCGCACCAATCCTCCTCGATCGATCTGTTGGGCATTGGCCAGACAATAATGAAATCGCCAACGCACATTATCTCATCATAATATTTACTCTGGGACACGCTTCAGTTTTTTAAAATATGTATTTACAATTCTATGACAAGTGTCTATTTATTTTCCATGACAATTTTTCTATTTTTAACATTTTTGAAATTCTTGTTTATACATTTGAGTGTATGGAATAATCTAAACCTCAACGAAATAATTTAGAATTAAATAATTAATCTGGAAAATTTTCACAAGGATGTAAAAAACTAGTATTTTTGCAGATATTTTCAACGCTTTTGAATTAATTTTTTGTATTACAATACTTTCAAAATTTATTTGAAATAAAGTTTCTAATAATGAAATAAACTTTACAAGTCATTGTGAGGCATATTCAAATTTCCAATACGTCTAAATTAGCATTTTTATATGCTTTATGGTAACAAAACAAAGTCGTTTCATCCAGATCTTGATATGCCTTTGAATATGCCCTCCACAAATTTCTCGCAAGAAATGTACAGCTAAACATTTTTTAATTAGATATCCAGCAAAAACATCTTACGAAATTAGTTTCTAGCAGTGTATCTTTTTTGGTAACTTGGGGCCAATAATTGGTACATCCGCTCTTTCTGGACACAGTCCAAGAAAAAAAATAAAACGTATCGCAATAAACTATATAAAAATACATTTGAATCGTTACCGAGCCGTTAAGCTTCTGCCTTTCACTACTGCACTGGCAATTTCGGTTTAGAATTTCGGCTTAGTAGCTCCCTCGAAGGTCACAGCCTGCGCCGCTCAAGGTAAAAGAGATATCCTTCTGGTTAATATTTATTCTTG
>JACEGR010006792.1:0-56761 GCA_014170235.1 Listronotus bonariensis | reverse complement strand
AAGAACACGCGGTTCGGTGGCGCTCACCTCGACCAATAGCAACGCGCTTTGCGGCGGGATTTGATCACGCCATTTTTCAGGTGTCCGAGACTCGAGATGGTAAATCCGAGCCGGTGCATTTTTCTTTTATTTGTATAGCGGGTGTGAATGTTTATGCATGTCAATTTTAATATGGAATTGGAAAATTTGCTGAACGAATGGGAATTGATGGATTTAATCCCCATTTTTCAAGGTAAGTACACAAAATAACAGTACAGTAACATTTTTTATATCAGGTGCAAAATACTTTTATAGGTTAGAATAACTAAACGTGTTTAAACAATTAAAAAAAAAATCTATATAGGTAGGAATATGCTTTTAAGGTGGGTTTTCACGCTCATGCAATTTGCACAAGTTGATTTGTGCATGCTATTTGTACAAATTAGACTGACTATTACATCCGTTTTTACGGGCAAATGTATTTGCACAAATTTGCTGGTAATTATCTACAAACCGGACGCATCGCCGATTTTAATGAAATTTGGTATACGGGGGTTTTGTGGGCGCTGATCACGAATGTGAAAGAATTTTTAGTCGGACTCGTTTCGTTCTCGAAATATTCATCTTTAGACTTGATAATCAAAACTAACCTGAATTCACTATTTCTCTCCTTCTTTTTGCACTCAATTCTTGATTGAACGGTAAATTGGTACACAATATTTGATTTCCACCTCTAATAACCCCATTTTTCTATTTATTTTAACCGTTTTTTCTATAAAATCGCAAAGCTTCACTTTCAAACATTTTAATCGCAGTCTGTCATTGTCACTGCCACTGAAAGTGAAGCTTTATTATTTTATGGAAAAAATGGATAAAATAAATAGAAAAATGGTGTTTTAGAGGTGGAAACTAAATATTAAGTACCAATTTAGCAGAAAACTCAAGAATTGAGTGCAAAGAAGGGGAAATAGTGAATTCTGGTTAGTTTTGGTTATTAAGTCTGATTATGAATATCTCGAGAACGAAACGAGTCCGACTAAAATTTCTTTCAGATTCTTGATCAGCGCCCCAAACCCCGTATACCAAATTTCATTAAAATCAGCGATGCGTCCGGTTTGTAAATAATTACCAAAAAAACAAAGAGAAAGTAAATTTTTATGTTACATTTATTGCTTTTATTGATGGATTGAGATGGGTACGGGTATATTTTAGATGTAAATTAATACCTTCAATTGGGATACATAGGACAATTATAATATACAGGGTGTTTTAATTATGGATCTATAAAATATTTCTTTTATAATGCGTGTCTACTTAAATTCGCACCATATGGGGAACTTTTTTATTATTGATTTTACGAAAGAAAGTTATTCTTTATAAAAAGCTCTGCATGGTCTAAAACCCAAAATGCAATCATCAGATATTGATTATTTGCAGTGGTATAAGAGGTATGTTGAAAAATGTGAATTTTGCTCAAGAGAAAATTACCTTTATTTTTAACAATATTGATTTTTTATACGAAACAGTTGTTTAGAATTAAAAATTACCTACATATAAGCAAACTTGACTTCTTACTAAAAAAAGTTATCTTGAGTTTTCACCATAGGGAATTTTTTTATTATTGATTTTACGAAATAAAGTTATTCTTTATAAAAGATTCTGCATGGCCCGAAACTTAAAATGCAATCATTAGATATGCATTTTTGCAGTAATATACAAGGTATGTCAAAAATGTGATTTTGCTTACATTTTTCAGCGACAAAATTTGAATAAATCAATTTTAAGGCCATGACTACATCCATACCAGAGTATTCAAACTTGAGAAAGAATGTATTAGGTACATTAAATTTTTAGGGTTTTTGTTTATTTTTTTTTTTTGAAATGGGGTAATTGTCTACTTTGAAATCACCCCGCATATTACCGTACAGATAATGCAAGTTGTCGTTAGGTGGTTATATTTTTCAGCTTACTAAAAGTACCCTCTACAGCCACACCGCATGGCTAATACCTCAGAGGTTTGCATATTTGTGGGTAATTTTTAATTCTAAACAAACTTTTCTTATAAAAAAAATCGATATTGTTAAAAATAAAGGTAATTTTCTCTTGAGCAAAATTCACATTTTTCGACATACCTCGTATACCACTGCAAATAATCAATATCTGATGATTGCATTTTGGGTTTTAGACCATGCAGAGCTTTTTATTAAGAATAACTTTGCGAACTTAAGTATACATGCTGTACATTTTTTCCAAAATTTTAGAAATTATCAGTTTACACATGAAACTTCTATAATTATAGGGCTAGATATGGTAATAAATAGTATATAACATTTCAAGTGTGAAAACTGACTAATTTCACACGAGCATGAATATTGTTGCATGAGGTGTCAACCGAGTGTTGGGACAAACTCACAAGTGTTAAAAAGTCTTTTCACACAAGTAATGTACACTATTTTTTCTACGACCACAAATTATTCACCAAAAACTACGTCTTCACAGAAAAAATAAAAAAAAAAAACATTTTAAAACTGCAACATTAGGATGATATACAGGGTGCTCCAAATTCCACAATTGAGAAATTGTTATTAACGGCAAATAATGACTAATGGTGAAAAAAGTAGGTAAATTATTTTCAGTTATGAAGATAAACTTTTAAAAAATAATTGTTTTTTTTTTTAAATATCTCAAAGATTACTTAGTCGATTTTTTTGTAATTTTGCACTGTTGTTCAATATGATAATATGCTACTTTAGCACTAACTAGATGATAATTATAAATTCCAGCAGCGGCGCTAGGGGCAATGTCACTGATATTATTGACAAAAAAATGGATGCTACTGACTTTTTAAAAGTTTTTATACTTTTTATATTTGTTCGTATCTTGTTTTATTTTTGAGAAAAAAATAAAACCACTTTATTTCATGTTTAATATGGATGTTTACCATGGATCTCTGTATCTTTGTAAGTAAACATAATTTACCTATTTTTCCTTTTCACCATTGACTAAAAACAAAGGTCCACACCTTTTTAAAACACAAAACTGTAAAAACTCATTGTATGTCTTTCCAATTTTTATTCTGGGTGCACTCTTTGTGGTGCCCTCTACAATGTTGTGCTCTATATAGGCAATTGCTTAATTTGCTTATAGGTTTATTCGGAATTGGAAGTAATTTAAAAAAAATCATGTTTAATTTAAACTGATTTTTTGTGTCATTGGTATTTACAAACAAATTTAATGATTATGTATTATTGTACCGATAGTTTTTCAGAGGTGGTATACACTTGTAAAAGATTTATTTTTTATACATTTTGGTCCATTAAGTTGCAACAAAAGGAAAACTTATTTATTTGCAATTTGTTAGAAAATTTTATTCTTCATAAAAGTTAGTGTCTGGTCTTAAAATGTATTAGAAGTAATTAGTTTTATTAAAAACTTTAATAGTGTACGAGGCTAAATCAAAAAGATTAAAAACTGCTTAAGAGTAAAGTGCCCTTATTTTAAAAAATATAACAAACTGTTAAAAAGAAAAGTTATTTAGAATTAAAAGTTATGCCTAAATACCAAGTCATGGCCTTCTATTCCAGTTTTTATTCATTTATTTTTTAATTTTGAGTTATCTGTTCTACACTTTCAGACATTTGAAACAAAAATTTTACAAAGTAAATGAGGAATTTTTATACGCATTTTATTATTTATAGTATATTTGCCTTAATAAAAAGCATAACATTTGTATAATTTTAGGGTCCTATTAAATATATCCTTGCAACAAACTTGAAGTTAGCAGTTACCTAAAAAATATAAATTCAATTTTACAAATTCGCTTCGATTTGATTAAATTTGTATAAGTCAGTTTTGGTTAAAACTGCTTTAAAGAAATATTGAATCAGAATAATTACAAATTTGTATCCTACGGGGTTAATTCAAAATTATTCAAGAAATTTTAAAAAATTGAATAGGAGACCATGAATTGGTATTTAGGTATAACTTTTGATTCTAAATAACTTTTCTAATTAACATTTTGTTGTATTTTTAAAAATAAGGGTACTTTACTCTTAAGCAGTTTTTGCTTTTTTTTTAACTACTCTGTATACCTACCACTTAACTTTTAATAAAACTAACTACTGCTAATATGGTTTCATACCATAGGTAACGTGGCAAGTAGAAAGTAGCAAGTAGCACGCATCTAGCATGTTACTTCAAATAGAACCAATGCAAAGAAATGAATTAGCATACATCTAAGTGGCGTGGCACGCTGCATGCCGCATCACTTTGGCGTGCGCTGCTTCATTTCTTTACATTGGTTCTATTTGAAGTAACATGCTAGATGCATGCTACTTGCCACGCCTAATACCTAATTTTGTAGATATGTGTGTTGCCGGTTTGACTTGATCAGGATAATTTATTAAAATACATTATAAGATACTGCAAAATGGTCAGTAGTAGGCGTTTGCCATTGTTGTAAAAACAATATATTTTAATTTTTAGAGCATGAAATTTTTAATTTGGATAACTTGGAGCTGCTGTTAAACTCAGAATATCTTAAAGAGTTGATTCCAAGTATTGGAAAACGGTTAAAACTTATTAAACATTGGAGAGAACTAAAAAGAAACAAATCGGTATGTTATTTTTTTCATTTTTGTTTATAACATAATTTTAACTTGCTTTGAAAGTAGATATATTTTTGATAAATTTTGTGGTTACAATTTAACTGAGCTTGCATTAGTAGTAAATATTTTGAATTACATATTATAATTATTTTTTTAGTGTAAAATAGAGGTCACTGATACTCCCACTGCTTCTAGCAGTACTATATCAGTTGAGGATGAACCAGATTTTGGTCTTGATAACACCAGCTTATTATCAGCTCCAATTGAATTCATTTTTACCCCAGAGGACACAAGTTCAGAAATAAGTAGTCAGTCAGTCGGTCAAGATTTTAATACAAGCCAAGAGGTTATTCCGCTACAAAATAGACCAGTGTCTTTTTATGGTCAGGAAAATATTTGTAAGAGTATGGGATCGGATTTTCCAGACTTTGATTTGAAAACACTACTGACTGTCTCCCCATATGGAGATTTGATTATAAATTATTACAATTCCCACAACATATTAACGGACTACCTTCGGAACAAATTAATGGACATAATTGTCAAGCACATTTATGTATATATAATGAAGCAGTAAGCATCAATAATGCAATTTGTTTCTATATTTTATTACATTAATATATTTTTTAGCCGCCTGACGCATCAACAGTACAATATTTTATGTACAAAAATTATAGGGTTATTTCCAAATGAATGTTCCTCAAAATATTATAAGACTGGGCAAAAAATAAATAATCAAGCGGTTCAAGCTCGAGGAAAATTAGTGGATAAAGTTAGGAACTTATTATATAAAAGTCCAGATAAAGTCTATGTCCGCAAAAAAGGAAGTTGGAACCTGATAATGAAAATTTACAAATGGAAAACATACCTGAAGGTTTGTTTTACAGACTAAAAACTATTGAATAAAATGTAGTTTTTTGCTTTAAATGTTATTTTTAGCAATACCTGATGCAGTCACGTGGTTAAAATTCAATAGAGAGCCATGGTCAGAGGTTATTAGGCTTTGGAAAGAGACACATCAGTACAGAGTTAAATCGTTAAAATTATGTAAAACTTTATCAGAATATGTCGCTTTTTGGCCTTCAATTGAAGACCCTAGAGCGGATTCATTGGTAAGTTAAAGTCCTGATCAAGTCATGACGTCAATTTAAATTAAATTCCATGTTTAAAAATGTTAGTATAAAAATAATTCGCCATAACTATTAGCAAATATTACTTTAACTTTGTTTTTTAATTAACAGCTTAAAATTAAAACTAGATTACAAATTAATACTGCCACTTCGTAAAATGTTTTATTTTAACCTAACCTAAGTAGGCACTAGAACATGTAATTTATTTTGGGACATAAACGTATCCAAAATATATATATATATATATATATATATATATATATATATATATATATATATATATATATATATTTTTTTTACAGATTGAAGCTGATTTTAAACTATTATTTCCTGGAAGAGAATTGTTGTTGGTAAATAAATTTAACACTTTTTTGATAAAGTGAAAGAACTTAAATCGCCAACCCTAACAGCCAACAAAGATCCTGTTTTGGGTGATATATTAGCAAAGCTCGAAGAGGAGCCAGAAAATTTATCAGAAGGTATAAATCAGGCTTTGAGATGTAAAGTGGCCTAAGCCCAAAATTCTACAAATGAGAAAAAAAGACTTTGAAATTAACATTGTTCATATAAGAGTATATCGTATTATTAAGCAAAACAATTGATTTCTACCAATTGGAAGCCAAAGGTTGATTGGGCCACTTTGCATCTCAAATTCAAATACTTTATCTATGCCAAAATACAAATGTATGTGCACAAGTCAAAATAAAAATAAAATAATTTTAGTCTTCGGACACTAACATGTTAAATATTAAAATATACTATTGCTTTAAATATTAAAATAAATGCTAAAATTTAAAATTTCAATTAAAATTTAAAGTCATAATTTAAAAATTAATTCATTCCATAAAGTGCATTCTTACACAAAAATCCTTTTACTCTCGCTTTCATACTTCTCACTGGCAACTCTCTCACACTTAAAGGCAGTCTGTTGAACAGTTTGACTACTATAAATTCTGGTCTATTCTGACATCTTCGGATTCTGCAGTATCTAGCTACAAGGTCATCCTGGTGTCTCGTGGCATAGCCATCAGACAGTCATAGTCTAAAAATACCTTAACAACTTTTTAGTAATAAACGCGTTTTGGTAACTGTGCATCTCAACGCCTTAAATAATCTTTTTAGCAAAAATATATTTTTATTTATTATCTCACGAATATTTATTTTAATAATATTTTACAGCTGGTAGGACTGCCCTTCAACTTTCAGCACTACCTAGATTGGTACCTCCAAAAGGGAGAACGAAAGTGGGAAAAAATCATTGGAAGTTTTCAGTTACCGAAGCCACTGAAAGTATTATTATACACTGCTTGGTAAGTGTATTTTAAAATTTAAAAAAGTATTTGTTTTAATTTATATTAGATGTACAGGTTATCCAGATTTTGTTGCAATTGCAGGTTATCTTGGTTATTATTAGAAGTAGAGACCTGTGGCTCTCGCAAAGTAACATTTTTTGACATACCTCGTATACAACTGCAAAAAATTAATATCTGATGATTGAATTTTAGGTTTTTGGCCATGCAGTAGTTTTTATAACGACGTAAAATCAATAATAAAAAATCCCCCTGGTGAGAATTAAACTTAATATTTTTAGTAAATAGTTAAGTTTGCATACTTCTAAGTAATTTTCTCTTGAGCAAAATTCACATTTTTCGACATACCTCGTATACCACTGCAAATAATCAATATCTGATGATTACATTTTGGTTTTTAGACCATGCAGAGCTTTTAATAAAGAATAACTTTTTTCGTAAAATCAATAATAAAAAAGTTTTCCATATGGTGCGAACTTAAGTAGATATAAGTAGAGAAGTATATTTTTACACCGTGAATTAATGTTTTTAATTTGAAAATTGAATTTTGCATAGTGGGCCATGATATAGACTTTATAACCAAAGAATAAAGTTAGCTCCCAGTTCAGTTTATTTGTACTTTATAGCAACATCTGATTTTTTAATATTTTGTCTCGCCCAGCATCTTGATTCACCGCTCGGTTTGTATAGTCATTAATTAATTAAAAACTGAATATTTTGGATCAGCGCCACTGTGTTTTTACTCAAAACATTTGTCAAAAATTTGTATATATCCATGATTTTAAGAAAAAAATGATTTAAAGCAAAACCATGTATGAAACTGATACTTTTTTTAAATTTTAAATAGGTACCAATAATTTTGGTATGGGCATCATACGCGGTTTTCTATTATTTTGTTTTTTAATTCAATTTATTTTTCTAAAAATCATGGATACATACTGATTTAGGACACTGTTTTAAGTAAAAACACAGTGGCGCTTATCCAAAATATTAAGTTTTTAATCCATTAATAACAGAAAAATTAAGTAATCAAGGGGTTAATAGGGGTGCGGGGAGGGGTAAAATAGTTAGAATCAAGTGTTGGTGTAAAGTGTAAATAATTTATAAACTGAGCGCTAACTTTATTCTTTGGTTATAAAGAATTTAAAAAAAATTAACTACACCACTGGATTCTATGCAAAAATATCAGTTATTACTTTTGTTGTAAGATACAAGACAACTGAAATAAGAGGAAGGTTCCAAAATGAAAAAAAAGTCACCCTGTATTTAAAAACAAAGAGAGCCATGACAAATCTTTAAGCGTCATCTTTTGTTTCATTTAAAAGTAGCAGCAAGTTCGCAAAAATTGCAAGTCTTCATCTCTAATAATATCTAAGATAACCTGTAATTACAACAAATTCCGAACACCCTATACATAAAAAGAAAAAAAAGTGTTTAAATTACAAATTTCATTAATTTTAAGACTGATGGTGACGTTAACAGAGTTATCTCAGAACAAAAAGAAAAAGCAAAAAAACGAAAAAATTTCACTTCAGAAGTTCAACCCTATTTAATTGTCGTAGGACAAACATTAGGAACCATACATAGAACATACTTAGTAATAGACAAGATACAGTATATTTTTAAGTGTGCTTTAAAAGCATTTGACGTGCTGTTTAAACTTTTTTGTTCTGGATTTAAAATATCCTGTTCAGGCTGAACATATTTATGTCCTAATTCAAAAAGGCATTTTTGACATATCTACCAAGACTGACAAACTACTTCCTTACATAGAGGATCTTATAAAATATGTAAAATAGTAAGTCACCTTTTTTGTTAAGGCCCAACCATGAAATGCTCATATTGTGGAAAAGATATCGGCGATTTAAATAAATTTGTTGTACATTTAGAGTATGCTCATAATAATATTACTAACAGTAGCTTTGTGTGTCCTTTTGACTATTGTTCCAGATCATTTCATAGAAGAGACACTTTTAAAAAACATATTTCTTTAAAACATAATACTAATGAAAATCCTTCAAATATCAGTATAAGTGATAGAAATAACACCCATTCTTGTCCCAATTTATTTGAAATTAACCCTTCATGCAGTAATGAGATAAATCTAAACGATAAACAGGTAAAATTTGATTTTGACAAAACAGTTAATGATTTCAATTCTGTGTTGCATAAGTCCACTTTAGAGTTTGTCTCTAAATTACAAATGAATATGACTATTTGTCGAAAACTGGTTCAAACTATTATTGACTATGTAAAAGATTTTTTAAATGCTGGATTTCTGTCAATTTTAAAAGAGTTTTTGTTTGTTCCTACTGATAAAAATGTAGATTTCCATTTTGAAATTTTATCAAAATTACTAGATGAAACACAAAACTGTTTTAACTTTCTTGATACAGACTATAAAAGAATTAAATTCGTTGAAGCTTCTAAAGCATTTATACCGCCAATCAGTCATGTTATCGGCACTTCTGTAGATAGCTCCAGACAAGGAAATTCCAATACTCTTATTGTAAAAAATAGAACTACTATCTTTATACCTCCGTCAAAAATATTAAAAGTGTTTTTTGAACTACCGAATGTTCTTGATAAAATATTAGATTACCATAATCAAACTTACATTAAAAAATCATTTTTTACTGATACACAGCAAAATGAATGTATTATACTTAAAAATATTTTGGATGGAAGTTTATGGAAAGAAACTATGTGCCTAAATAAAAATAAAATAAGGATTCCTCTTATACTGTATTTTGATGATTTTGAAACCGCAAATCCACTAGGAAGTCATGCTGGAGTTTATAAACTTGGGGTAGTTTACTTTTCTATTCTTACATTACCACCTGAATATTCAAGTAAATTAGAAAATATATTTTTAACTTTAATTTTTCATAGTTATGAGAGAAATCAATTTGGCAATGAAAAAGTTTTTGAATGTTTATTAAGAGACCTAAAATTTTTAGAAAAAGATGGTATCACTCTTCAAAAAGTAACGGTGATACAACAACAATTTTATTTAATGTAATTTTAATAATTGGCGATAACTTAGGTATTCATTCTATTTTGGGACTTGTAGAAAGTTTTTCCGCAAATTATTTTTGTAGATTCTGTGTAACAACTAAATCTGTTAGCGAGTCTCAAACTCAACTTTTTGATTCAGATATTAGATACCAAACCTCATATAACTCTCACTTGGAAAACAAAAGTTTTGGTGTTAAGGAGTCCTGTATATGGAACGAATTAGAAAGTTTTAAAATATACACGAGTCAATGTGCAGATATAATGCATGATTTGTATGAAGGTATTCATAGGTATGATTTACCGTTAATTATAGATGTTTTATTAAACAAAAATTACTTTTCACTGAAAACTCTTAATTCGAAAATTAAATATTTGAATTATGAATCTTGCGAAAAAATATTCCACCTCCAATCACAAAAGACCAGTTAAAAAATAAATTAATTATAATATCTTCATCAGAAATGTTTTGTTTAGTAAAAAATCTTAGATTTGCTGTAGGAGATTTGGTTCCGGAAAGTGACCCTGTTTGGAATTTTTATTTAACCTCTTTAAAAATTACACATATTGTTTCCTCGTATGAAGTGAGTCTGGAAAATATAAGCCTCTTAAAAAATTTAATTGAAAACTACCTTAAAATGCGCGTTTTATTATTCCCAGACAAAACTTTAAAACCAAAACATCATTTTTTGCTTCATTACCCTGATATATTAAAAAGAGTGGGTCCTTTAAGTAAAGTATCATGCATGCGTTTTGAAGCTAAGCACAGAGATTTAAAAAAATTTGTAGTACTGTTCAGTGTCGAAAAAACTTGCCCCTAACGATTGCTACTAGATCTCAATTAGCATTCGCAACTCGTTGTCTTTCTTCTACTGGGCTAGTAACCAATATAGAAGTTGGAAAAACTATAACGGATCATCCAGATTATAGTCAATATACTTATTCCACCGACATTCCTATAGATACTAATGAGTGCTTTGAAGTTAATTGGTTCAAAAAAATGGTGTGAGCTATACAAAATATGATATTTTATTTTATGATGTATCAAATCCTTTACACCCACTTATATGTAGCATAGCTCACATTTTAGTTTCTCATTGTAATATGAAGCAATGCTATCTAATTTGTGAGCGTTTAGAATTAAAAAAATATAATAAACACTATCAGGCTTTTGAAATCACCAACACAAAAAACTATATGTTTTTTCATTTAAAAGACCTCAAATATAACTTTTCCACAATATTGCATTTCATGGGTGGTGTTAAACTGGTACCTATTCCAATGTTAGGTAACAGTTATAAAATTCTTGAGATTTTGTAAACCTATGTAGTCCAAATCGTAGTGTTAAGACATAAAGAATTAAAAATGTACTAATACTAATAAATGTGTGTACTTATATTTCCTTAACTCGAATTTTCCGCAACTGGAATATTTTTTTCGTCCCTTGAAGATTCGAGTTAGGGAAGTTCCACTGTATTCCCTGTTGTTACAAAATTTAATACTCTCTATTTTTAAACTAAAATTTGGACTTGGTATAGTCTGGCTTTAAGCTACAGAGGTAGATGTTTAACATAAAAACAAAAACACTTTTTTATAAGGTTAATTGTTAAATTACTTTTTTATTTATAACTGTAAAGGCGTTTTTGTTGTATGTAGTTAAAATGATGGTTGTTTTTAGTTTATGTATTTTAAAAAATGCATAGTTTCATAGATAAATACGAGTTTTTATTTGTTTGGCAGAAAAATAAAGTAATATTTTTTTTAAATGTGTGTTTTAATTTACTTCCGTTTTTTATACATTTATATTAAAAGGTCCTGTTCAAAAAATGGAATTTTTCTTTGATTTAGATGGTAGTAAAAGACGTTGTGTGGGGCAACTCTTTATTCATTTGTTTAAACATAACTAATTAAAAAGGGCACTTTTTCAGGAAAACCTTCATCGTTATGGTAAGTGTAAGCTAAGAATAACAAAAATTAATTAAGGTCAGTGGGGAACATATCCACGTCGTGCCACTTCAAAACATATGTACATATAAAGTATTGAGTCCAGTAGCATCCCAGAACACATTTTAGCCAATATTGCTGACCAGAAAATTTTGCCAATGGCTTTTCCTGTAACTTTTGTGTCTTTTTCAGAATGAACATCTGAAAATAAAACTTAATGTTGTTGCCACTGGTCGTAATACTTTGTGTCTAGTTGGGGCTAATTTAATTTATTATACCACTGCCAAATTTTATTAAAATCGTATAAGGGTTATTTAAGATGTTAAAAAAATGAAATTAACAAAAAACACCCTATGTCTTGGACACAATCCATTTTCTAATTGTTTATAAATATATTTTTGTTTAATAAAATATCGTCGATTAGATCAAGAAAGATACCCTATACAGTATGTCCCAGGATAGGTGTTACAAGAAGACAAATGGACAAAATTTTTTTGAATTTTAATACATGGTGCAAAACAAATAAATACTAAATTTTACTGCCATTGGTATTATACAGGGAGAGTTATACCTAATATGAAAAATGCCCAGTAGTAAACTACTTTTATTTTTTAAGATGGAACATAATTTTATAAGAAAATGTTGTAGAGATTTCAATTTTATGTCAAAATTTAAAGTTAAAGCATGAAAGTAAAAAAAAAATTGTTATTGTCAATTTTTTACATTACGCATTACAACTTAAATAATGGGTAAAAGGAAGCAACATTTAAAAGTGTAATAGTTTTAAATAAAAAAATTTAATTCGTTGTTTTTTAAAAAGTGTGTAATACATAATTTAAAAAATTGACGAAAATATTTTTTACATTAATTCTTTAACTTTAAATCTTGACATAAAAATTATTAATTAAAACATGTTTTTTAAAAATAAAGGTATAGTTTACCCTTGGTCATTTTTTCAGATTTTAAGTTAACTCGCCCTGTATATTACTGGTCAGAGTAAAATTTTGTATTTATCAGTTTTGGAGCGACCAGTTTTCCCAAGAGGACGTTTGAAAATTCAACAAATTTTGGCCCATTTGTCCTCTTGTAACACTTATCCTAGAACACACTGTATATGTTGTCAATATTTAAGAGTAATTGCAATAACAATAGTTATAATTATTTCAAACGCATCCAATTTCAAATCAAGGTAAGGTTAGTTTTTATTTAAAAGTAACTATTCTAAATTTGAGATAATTTTACTCGCCTCTAAGGATTGCATATAATTATTACAATAAATCTTATACTTTTTTCGAGTTTAGTTCTTCTTGTCTTAATGTCGTTTATAATTTTGATTAAAAGACTACTGTTTTTGGATGTAGCATACATTCTTTTATAGTAAGCCAAACTAAAAGCATGATTCAAATATTGCTATACTTATTCCCAGTTTAGTTATTCTAAACTCAATAGCAATTATAATTTCTGTTGAAGGATTACTGTTCTTAAATGGAGCATATATTGCTTTATAGTAAGCTAAGCTTAGGTACATATTCAGCTGAGCATGGTTATACTTATACAAATATTATGTATACTTAAATAAATTAAATATTTTTATTTGGTTTGTAAGTTTTCTAAATTAAGATTAGTTGTTATTGCGGATATATGAATGTAAGCTTGTTTTTAGTGAAGATTATTACTCTTAAACATGGCAGATAATTTTTCTGTGCAGAAACTACAAATTGACAAATGCAAAGTTGTTGTTTTATCTTCAAACTGAAAACGTCAAATGGCAAAAAGGAAACAGAAACGTCAATCTATATATCCAGCTTTCATCAAATCTGATGATTTTTACAATAATTATTTACCACTTGCACCAATGTAAAGTCTTGGGTTTATGTAATTTGTTGTTTACAAACTGTAATTTGGTTTAGCATTAAAAAAATGTTTTTGGTAATTGTCTAGAAAGTTGAGGCAACTCCAATTATGGTTAGTTCTGGTTAGTATAGAATGTGGGTAATGAGCGTGCGTAATATCCATAAATATTGGGCCATATTACCTTTCTAAAATCACATTAATAATTTATACATTAATAAACAGTCGTAGAAAAAATTTCTAAGGAAATAAAATTACGTAAAAATTATAAAAAGTCTTTGCAGTATGACACTTTACCTATCTTTTGCTTAGAATTAACCTCCGCATTTTTTACAATTCACTATTTAAAGGTAACAAAAAAAACTTTTTTTATGCATCATATGTACATAAATGCACAAGAAAAAAGTTATAACGGAAAATTAAAAAGATATACGTAATGATTAGAAAAAATCTTTAAAAGTAGAAAACTTGAAAGACCATGTCTTACTTATAAATAGTCTTAAAGCCTCTTACAATAGACCATTTTAAAGGAAATTATTTTTTCTTTTAACTGAATATACCATTTCCTATACCTAAAACCGCGTAGAAAAGAGTTACAGAACATTGTTTACGAATAAAAAGAAGGTAAAATTGCCGAAAAATGGTGTGAGTGGCAAACTTTAAAAAACCGTTTCTCTAGTACTACATATGAACTCTAAAGATTTCTATTTAGCGTCATTTTATAAAAAGAGAATAAAAGTTTTTTATATAAACCAATGCCTATACCTAAACCCCGTTCTCAAAAACGCTCCACTCTAAATGGTAGCACTCCGCGGTTTTTTCATATGCCAGGGTCCATTGATCAAATAAAACAATAAAACCCCTTTAACGTTGTAGTTCTTATTTTAGGTATAAAATAGCCTATATAAGATAAATTATAAACTACCTAATTAAAATTTTCTTTAGGGTAACCTCTAAACCTATTTTTATAAGCGTTTGCATGGCATTTTATAACTTAAGTATTAGGTTCCTAACAGTGCAAAAATAGGTAAAAAATAAAAACCGTTTTAAGAGAAAGGTATACCAGCTGATCGAGTCAGTTTTCATAACTAGTCAGCCGATGCAGTTTTTGCCAAATGTTGCAAAAACGTCGGCGGCTGTGTGCGATGAGAGCTTGCTCTACCTAACGACCCGTGTTCGCAAGATCATACCATGCGGACGCTACCAAACTGGACAGAATATCTTTATAAAAACATATATTACCAGATATAAAAATATTTTTATATTAATATTTTTTGTAATTGAATTTAAGTTAAAAATGTTAAAGTGGTGTTCGATTAATAAAAAAATTATTTTTTTTTAATTTCTGAAAATAGGTAATGAATAAAGCCTAAAATTTGATATTATTTTTACATAATAATATTGCAATATATCACATTAAGCTTGTTGTTGTTACATCTTATATAAAAATTATTTTTTGAGTTACAAGCCCAAAAAATTTGGATTTCGTAATATTACTGTTAATTTAATTTGCTGCATAATATTTATTTTTAGAAAATCAATAAATATTAGGCTGCATGTCAATGAAAATCGATAAAAGCTGCATAAATAATATATTCGTATTCGTTGTCAGACACCGAGCTGTTCTTATATTTCCATTTTTAGTTAAATATTTATGTAGATTCAAGTCAGTGGAGTGATTGAAATCACTGTTTAAAATCACGGTGATTTAGAAATTACTGTCATCGTTTCACCGGTTACTGAAAAATCACCGTATTTTCCAGCACTACCTATGAGCAAGCAGTTTTGGTATATCGGCCAACAATAGATTAACAAAAAAGCACTATTAGTCACGCATGTTAACATGCCGGCATTAAGTTAGATTGTCTCTTTTTCGTACATTGCCTATGTGTTATGTTATTTAGCTCAACCGGTATGATACACGGTGCGTTAATCGCATAAAAATTGTTAAATCATATCTGACATTGCATTCCCCTCATAACCTCCCACCTATACTCTGTCATCGGTTTTCGGTGTTTTGTTACTTGGTTACTTAATATATTACTTGAATATTTTCTACCAAGAACAAAGTATAGGTTGAGAGTTATGGTTAGGTCTGGTTAGTTAAATTATTATTATTTTTTTAATTCTTTAATTAAACATGAGACTAATACGCACTTAATTTATTATTTCGCAGCAGTTTTTCGACCCTGTAAACGATATATCTGAAACGCTTACAGCATACTATTTACCTAATTGAAATATTTAAATTTTCAGGCCGAAAAAACAACGCCCAAAATGTTCGAAAGCTAATAGGAAACGCAATATCAGATATGCATATTCTATAATAATACTATATAGGCAAGTAAAAATTTAAAAAGAAAAAAATATTTAGTGTATAGCATTTTTCTAGTTCTTATTTTATACTAGTGTACCTACTCTTCTAGGTACCGGGTGTCAACGATTCTATTAGACAAGCCATAATTTCTGGAGTTTTAGAAATATCAAAATGGGACTTGGTATAAGTAAATGGTATAAAAGAGAAAGTTTTCGCATAGTTCTTAGTTTTTGATTTCTTCCAGTTTAATCAGAAGAAATTATCCCAATTTTGCACTTTTAAATGGAACACCCTGTATATTTTAACACTTTTGGATTCCTAAGACAATTATTCTAAATAGAAATTTGACATTTTTAAAGGTCTTTTGATTTGGAGTTTTGCATCTAGGTGACTATAAATCTTTTATTTATGACTTTGTTTTAGTTCGATCGCAAGTAAATCCTTTATTTAAAAAGTGCTTGTCTAGAAACAGTTGCCACTTGAAAAATAAAAGTGAGACACAGAAATGTCAATTTGCCAAATTGTTTCATTTCTATCTTTCATATTTGTTACTAAAACTTTGCGATTATATTTTTTTATATCACCTAGGGTCACTAGATTAATTTGCACCCAATTATGGCTACCTAGATGCAATATTAAATATAGCCCTAAAAAATCAAGTAGCCTTAAAAACTCAAGATTCAAAAAATGTTAAAATATACAGGGTGTTTCATTTAAAAATTTAAAAGTAAAACCATTTTCAGTCAAACCGGAAGTGACTGGAATGTAAAAAAAATATGCGTAAACTCTCCTCTTATCATACCATTTACCTATACCAAGTCTCATTTTGATATGTCTAATACTCTAAAAATTCGAATTTTTTACCTCCTAAAATTCCCTTTAGCCAAATATTCTGACTATATTTCCATTACTAACACAAATATTTATAAAAAATTAACACCAGAACAAATTTTTAACACCATGTATCTCCGAAATCATTCACTTTTGGACTAAGGTAAGTTAGGTTAGATTATTATAAATAATCCTCAGGAATTTGTACTGGCATTTTTTTTTCGCGCATTTAAAAGATTTTTATATTATTGCAGAAACCAATCAAGTGCAAAAATATTATTTTTCATACGACCACTTGTGAAAATAGCAAATAGCACACTGGTTTCATGCATAGAAAATGCGTTATATCACACTAGTGTTGCAAAGTACTTTACAACACTCGTGTGATATATATTATAATGTCATTCTAAAAACTGCTATTGGTTTTGCAAGTGACATATTTCTTGTAGTGACAGTAAAAAAACTTTTTACTTACCTTAAACAGTAGAACCCATATTAGCGAAAATCATCTTATTAACGTTAAGTTACTACACAGTATAAGCTTTCTTCCAATATTAAAAAGAGTAATAATGAAATTTCCGAAAAAATAAAAACATAAAAAAATAGACATAACCACAAAAACAACTTTTACTGACTGCTCGCTCAGTGGCACAGTGTTGTCAGGTAAGTAGATCAAATTGAAAATCTCCCTCCTACCTTTAAGCACGCACTTTATAGAGGCAGCCTTGCCGCTTGACCGTTCGACCTAAAGCGCCAAAGAAAAAACTCCTATAGATCAAATTTCTTTCTCTCTGTCTTCGTGTACTCAAACAACTAGTTAAATCTTTTTTTAATCCCTTCATTAAACCTAAGGCTAATACACACTTTATGAATCCACTTTCTTTTACCCATTCATAAATAGAATCAGACCCTTCCGACGTTGCCAAATGCTTTCCATATTTTGCATGGTATAACGCAAAGTCGGTCTATATAGGGTTGCGACATTCGGCCATATTGCTTTGACGTGTTATGACGTCACATCTCCCATTTTTCGGCCATGTTGTTCAGTGCCGGAGATAATAAGTTTATTGTTTTAGTAGAACAACCGTTTACACAACAGTTTTTAATTATTATTAAGTTGTAAACTCTTTTACTTTAAAAACAAAAACATTTAGAATTACATCTTTCAACCAATATCACTTCCAAAACAATGCAAAATGAAATGCGCAAATTCTAGACGCCACTGTATTGATCATCAGCTTTGATTTTACCCAGTCTTGCCAACTTTTTTCCGTGGAGTACCCTTCCTTGCGTCCCCGACCTCGCACCGCCTAAAAGTTAAGGATGTGTCGTAACCCTATAAATATAAACTAACCTTGGTATAACGGACGTTTAGTAGTCGTTTTTCTTACTTTTAGGACTTTAGGTTATGCATTTACTATTTTCATATTTTTTATATTTTTTTATCAAAAGTATAAGAAAAAAATGTAATTTTTACTTAATTTTACATGTGATGTTCAGTTTCAATAACTCGTTTTACCAATTTTATACCACTCAGCACCCCTTTTCACTCCCCGGTGCCGTAAGTTTGTTTACTGATATTTAAAAAAAAAAGAATATTTTGGATATGCGCCACTTACGTTTTGTTTAGAGGAGTGTCTAAAATATGTAAGTATCAATAATTAAAAAAACCTTAAAATTGCAGAAAACCGTATTAAACTATTACCACCGTTATTACCTAACCAAACCATACAATTTTTATTAAGTGAGGGCATTTTAAATTCCAAAATGATAAAAGTTATATAATGCTTCTAGGTAGGTGATTTTTGATGTAAAAATATTGTCAAAACAGTATAATATAGCAGTGAGGAAAAGTACATATCACACTGGTGTTACAAAGTAAAAATCACCCTAGTGTTGCAAAGTTCTCAATTGATTTTTATTTTTTCGGTAAAGACAAACTTTAATTTTTTTTGGTGAATAATTTGTGGTCGGAGGAAAAATAGTGTATAGTACTCGTGTGAAAATGACTTTCTTACACTCGTGGGTTTGTCGCTCTCGGCAAACTCCTCGTGCTACAATATTCACTCGTGTGAAATTAGTCATTTTCCACACTTGTAATGTAATAAACTATTGCAAAATCTCTCATAAACTAGATACTGTCCCAAAATTAAGTTCTTATTCACAAAAATAAACAAAAATTAACCAAAATAGAAATGCCAAAATATGGCATGCGTTTTGTCAAAGGATTATTTTTCTATTATTGTTTTTTTTTTTTTTTTGAAAAATGTCAACGAACCACCCTCGTTTCATTTGAAAAAGGACTTATAACCATGAGGTTTTAACTTTAACTTTGCCTGGAAAAGTCATAAAAAACAAAAACGATAAGGTCTATTTCTCCGTTGCTACCGGACTTAAATTTAAAAAAATAAATAAATAAATAATGGTTTTGGCCTAATTATGACACTTACAATAAAATAAAAAAATTAAAGTAGAAGTGTAAAAACAAACATGAGGTGTCATTGTATTTAGAATGTTATATTCTATCGAAATAAAATACAATTTACCAACAACATTTCCAGTTAAACGAAACTGATAGAAAATAAGTGAACGTCAACTAATGCAAAATTATTTCAAATATCGGTATACTAAATTTTATTTTTCTATCTTAAAAGATAAAAAAGTGGTAAGGAAAACCACCTGTGAGAAACACCCGCTATATTTTTTTTCGATAAAGTTGTATAATATGTATTAAAAACTTGTTTGCAAAATATTACTTTAACATAAACCTAAAAATTTGTTTCAATTTTATTTACCGACTTTCAGAGTGACAAAATTGCACCCTGTGCGGCGAAGCGAGATCGTAAATTAATAATGTCGTAGGATAAAAATTGATTATATATCAAAAAGCTAAGTTAAATTTTACTTTTTATTTGATTAACATCTATTATTTAGATAGATACATTTTAAAGGTTTAAATTGCACACATTTAGTAAAAGAGTTAAAGTTATAATTAAAGAAACCGTTATCACATTAGACTTGAAACTTAGAAAAATGTAGAAAAAAATTTAAAATGTAAAAAATTAGAAACTTTTGTATATATTAAAAAAGGTATCTGGCAAACAAAAGGCGTCACAATGGTTAATTATGTAGGTAGACAAAATATCGCATCTGTAATCAAACTCTAATGAATCGTAAACGTCTCGGGACACATAACACAGGCAAATTCTGTCAGCTTCCAGATCTTGTATTGCTGATAATGGCCCAATTGGCATGTTGGTATCTCAAACATTCCCCAATGTCGAATTATTCTCTTTGTATTATCTAAGCATCAGTTTGTTACAGTAAAACCTGTTTTGGTTTCGTTTTTTTTATGACAATAGTAATTTATGTAACAAGTGCATAAAGTAATACTTTTTTTTACGAATGGGAAGTTTGACAGCACGAGCCGTTAGGGGTGCGGCAATCCCATGAGTAAATAAAAGACACTTTATGCATGTGTTACATACTATATTTGTTCTACAACCGTATAAAAATTTCCCAAACCACCAGTTTTATATATGTTTTATTTATTTTAACTTGTTTATCTTAATTTTTGCAGCACAGCCATTATATTAAAACAAATAAGCATAGCCTTCTTATTTTTTAAAAGACAATTATCCTCTTCATAACTATGCCGTTATTTAGTTTTAAAAAATTGTATGTACTTACTTTTTGTAAAATGTTGTAAAATAATACTAAAACAGTATAAATTCCTTTTCAATTTCGTAACCATCCAAATTCATTATTATTATTAATTTTCAATAATTTCCATTAAATCGTTGATTAAAAGATTAAATTTATTCGCAAACTGTTAAATTTTAAAACTAGTGACACATGAACTAAAAGAAATTGGTGTATTCCTTTTATGCTTTGGAACCGCCCAGAACAACACCGTAAGTGTTCCTTTTATAATCGAATTGTTCTGCAGAACCGTTCTATTACCTCTCCCCTTGCCTCTCATGCACCATCATCGAAGGAGGTGCACGAAGTGTTCTGACACTAATGACATATGCCAAAGGGCAAATAGTAAATATACTTGGTTATATTTGAAAACTATCTGTAATAATTTATTGTGGTTAATTAATTACCCCAAAAATTAATATAAACCATGGATGACTAAAATAAAAACCAAACAAAGAACAACAAATCTGTCAAATCTTATAAATGTCTTATCAACGGGCAAATCCCAGTTTTTTAGTGTTCCTTTTAAAACTGTTTTGATCGGTTCTAAAGAACGGTTCTACAAGTTAAAAGGAATACACCAAATAATGACGAACCGTTTGGTTTAGTTAATAATGCGTTTCCTGTTACATTGCATAATTCGATATTTAGGTTTATTGTAGTAGGCATGAAAACAAAACACTAATTTAAAGTGACAAAAAGCTTCGAAGTGCTAAAAACAGTTACTTTATGTCGTGTACTAGAACGAAGTACTTTATCTTCATGTTAACGATTAACAAAACTGCATTTTTTTAATAGTCGTGGAAAATAGCTACGAAACGTTAGCATAAATACAATAGTGGTTTTATTTGCCTGTCCCCATCCCGCTTAACTACTCCAAAGAATTTTTTTTCCAAAGGGTGCTTAACTACCTAAACTACAATATTAAAGAATAAAACTACAAAAACTAAACGCATATGACAAGCAAAATAAATAATTATTAAGGTTAGATTAACTTTAACTTTTTAGCGGTTCTTAATAGCTTTTATAAGCAAAGCCGCTGGACGGCCGTTTTTTGTCGATAAAATAAGTAAAAACCGCCGGTAATAACAAATTAATTATAATTTTCGGCGGTTTTCATAAACATAGATATAAAAAATGCCGGGCGGCAGTTTTCTTCCTATAATAAATGGGAAACTTAGTACTTAATTATTTACTTTACAAAAAAGTGCCTTTTTCTACAAAAGTCCTGCCTAATAAAAAATTATATTAAATATTTGGATGTTAAATATACAGGGTGGGCCAAATTAGACGCTTTACGTTACTCATGTGTCCGTATGTTATTTACAAAAATTGCTCTTTTAAAAATATATCACACTTTATACTACTACTTTAATTCTATGCTAACATTTTCAATATATATTTTGATTTTTATTGACTGTTGGTTCAAAACACCATTTATAATAATATTTTAATAACGCAAATAGGGGAAAAGAGTAATCCTGTTTTAAGAGTAAACCAATTTATTTTGTTGATGTTTTTCCTTAGGAACTTTTTATCAGAATTTGTTAATATTTAAGAATCTCATGTGAGAAACGACAAGCATTTTCACTTATGTAGGTACCTAAGTAATGACCATTTTCCATTTACCTGCATATGTAAAAGTAATTGTCGTTTGTTACATTAAATTACTAAGTGTTAATAAATACTGAAAAATGTTCTTAGGGCAAAACATAAACAAAACAAATTAGTTTATTCTTAAAATAGAAATATTTTACGTGATTATACATGTATGTAAATGGTTTTCTGCCTTAGCAGTCTACAAAATACAAAAATTATTTTAAATTTGTTTAAAGTAAGTTCCATATCTCAGCAATGAATCAAAAGAAATATAAAACATAACACATTTTTAAAAGGTAATCTTGAATCTGCATATGCAATCTAACACTAAAAATATTTATCATTTAAAATTAACAAAAATAAATAAATAAGTTAAAAATGCATTATACCGTTCTACAAGGTCTTAGAAAAATAAAAAGCATATCTTGAATCTGCATAAAGAGGTGCTGTAAAAAGTTTTTACAGAATTAAAAAAAAAATAAAAAGTTACAAAGAATTAAAAAAGCAAGAAATTAAGAAACAGCAGAGAGTAAACGACGCAAGATAGCGAATTGCGATTTTCACCAGTAGTTGTGGTTGTAAATTTAAGCGTCGCAAATCCGGGTCAGTATTGGAGTAAAACATACAAAAACATGACTTAATATAAACAGCGTCGAAATTGGCCAACCCTGTAGGGGTACCTTAAGAAGGAGCCTGTTTCCAATTTATTAAAAGCCGTTGACTCAGGGTGTTATGAAAATACTTTAATATATTTAAATGGGTAAATCTTTGGGTACTGTAGAGACCAATGACCTTTAATCCTTTACAGGAGACAAAACTTGTTTACATTTGATTACGATCAGACATTAAAAATTTCTCCGATTTGACTGGACTATTTGCTTTCAAGATAATTTTGGTTAAGTCATAGGGCAAGCGCTAGTGCCACTTTTGCTATTTTATATTAAAAGTCTTGGCTTTTGCCATGCTTGCATTTATTTGTTAATACAATTTTTACTGGTAATACCATATTAGAATATCGTCTAAACTTTATGGTGATTTTGATATCAGAATTCTATTATTATGTTCATATAAAATTATCATTATATTTAATTATTTACAGGTTTTTCTTTTTGTTTTAAATCACGGAAAATTGACTAAACAACCCGACAACGTTGCTACGGGCTATAGCCTCCAAGCGGGCTCGGATTGGCTAGTCCCGTAGCATTTTATCACTCCTCATGCGCCATTACGTGCAGCGTTGCCTTGTGAAAAATGGTTGTTTTGGTGATTTTCTCAGTTTTTCATGTGCCTTATAGTTTTTTTGTGTAAATTATTGGACAATATTACCGACAATATGGTTCGTGAATGCCAAATATGCAAAAAATAGATAGACTTTTTAAACTCCAATGTGATGTGTCATTTCACAAGTAAGTAAACATATGTTTGTTTTGCAATTCATTGGCGTCGCATCGTTGTTGGCGTAGTCTGTAAGTATTTATTTCTTTATGAGATACATAATAATATGTTTTAAATTATTTCATATACATAACTTATTTACTATATAATAACTAATTATGATATTAAAGCCATTTTCTTTTATGAGAATAAATCTTAAATTAAATGATGTAAGATTATTTGTAAAACTGCCTTTAAGCAAATGTAATACATAAGTGGTTATTTAAAAAATCCTCATTCTATCTTTTTAATTCCTGATTTACATACATACACACGCACACGTTTACTGAAAAGCAAATAAAAGTATATTTATATTTATGTGGTATTTATTTACCAAAAACCTCTTCATGAAATAATTATCGTTACTTTTTTGTTAAAAATAATTTTATTTCAAAAACAAGTTGTTTTTTTACTTTTTGCAATAAATGAAAAATTGCCAATAAGAGACATTTTAAAATAACTTATCTTTCATATTTTGGTCTTAGTCCTAAATTTAAGAAAATCAAGTTTTTCCTACCTTAAATCCATAGCTTTTAAAATTAAACAAAATTTTTTAAATAATGAAACTTCTAAACAAAAAAAAAATACTAGTATTAAAAGCGGTATCTTTCGCTTATCGCTATATTGTAAAGTTCTTGCCAGTTAAAAAGATGCCACGGCGTCACCAGCTCTGTCTCACTTTCAACTATTCTCCTTTTTGTTGCTCGCACACGTTGTAAACGACGCGTTTAGACAGCGATAGTTGATTGCCGTCTTTATTTGTGTGACGCTTGTGGCACCTTTGTAACTGGTTTTAGGTCTACTCGAAATAACCTTTGTGTTGTTTTGTAAATGCTTAAATTCAGTCAAAAACAAAGTGCATATCACAAATATTACCCAAAATCTAAAATGGCAAATTTGGTGAGCATGAATGAAAGTAAAGAATATTTGTGTCCAGTAATAATAAAAAAATTGAATGCTTGTTCGCTAAAGGTTAAAGCACACAAGGCGCTTAGGTCTCGGTACTCTCACGGACCGATCAAATAATTTACATGCATTTTAAAAGAATTACCTTGAATGATGTTTAAATACCATGTAAGATATTTGATCGGTCCTTGAGCGTACCGAAACCTGAGCGCCTAGTGTGCTTTGACTTTTATAAATCACGAACTAGTTAGTGCAAATCGGGTATTATCATAGTCAGTCAGTTCATTTATAAGTAAAGTATGTGTAGAATGGCGAATGCGCCACCGAATGTAAGGGTTGGTAAAACATCAAACCTTTTTAAAGGAATGCATATTATTTTGTATGATTAATAATATATAATACTTTTAATACCATAATAATTTGAAATAAAAGATCATGATTTTCAATCTATTATTTAAAATATTCTGAATTTACCATGTCTAGTTAGTTACTAACTAAAATTTCTTGGTTTAAAATTATAATATATGGGCATCATATTTTACATTGCAAGCACAAAAAAGCCATTAACTAGGAAGCAAAATAAAATGGCGTCCAAAAAATTAGGAATATACGTTTTTAGTAATACAGTCTTTTAAATTAAGCTACCGATCCAGTTTTTATTCTATATTTTATTTATTTTTTAAATGTTTATTCCTTTATTTAAAATAAAAAACTAAACACACACAAAAAGGGATTTATCAGTATAAAAGGGCTAGGCGATGTCTGGGATAATTTTCGCTCATGTTTCTTTACGACATCTAAATGACCAATTTGGCTTTAAAATAAGTTTCTATTTAAAAAATAAATACATAAGACAATCATCAATGTCTATGTCATAAATAATCAGTAACCCCACATTCTTAAAAACAAAATGAAGTTTTTTTTAAAGTGTAAGGTATATTTTTATATCCACGTTATAAAACGTAGAATTATACATACCCAAATCTTATTTAGAAAAGTTTTACAGGTTTATCTAAAACATTCTTATTTGGTGTTATTTTTGCTTATTTTATTATTGCATTAGAATGGCACACCTCTGGCAATCGAAATGCACTTCGTCATTATATTATTTACAGTGTTGCCAACACAGAGGTATTTGTAAACAAAGGCAAATTATTTTGATTTGTTTTTTGTCACACACGTTTGTGTTTTCATGTTTAGTATTTTAATCATGGCAACAAAACAACCGGCATTTTAGCATTGAAAAAACAAGTAATGTTTGGTCTGTTGTGAATAGTCTAAGGTAGAGACATATTAATACTTTTTTTGTTAAATTTTTTTATATTTGCAAATATACCTTTTTCACACATGCCTGCGACGTCTCTGGTCGGGTAAACTTTAATTATTGAAAATATTTGTTAAACAGCTTTTAAGAAATGACTTCGAAAATGACACCTTCCCTGCGATGTTGCCAAACATCTTTTAATGCTTTAAACTTTGTATTAACAGTAGTAAAGTTGTCCTGTATTGATGTATGTAAAATAAATTAGTTAACATTCAAATAATTTTAACAAACAAACTAACTAATAGAAGTTAATAATTTGGTTTAAAATAAAAAAGCAACAACATGTCAATTGAACAAGGACTATACCTTTAGAATAAATGTCCTTTATTTGTTTCCAAATACAAACAAAAACGTTCACTATTTGACGTGATTTTTACACCATGATTTAAATTATAAGGCACTTTATAATAAACGTTCTATATTTTATAGCGTCACATATAGAAATTGCATAGATTACCCACAAAAAGTTGCACGAGCCTAAATTGGTTATTAACCGATACGAAACACGAAACTCCTTAAAGTCCAAATATTTCTTTAGCTCCCGTACTTCCAAATTTTTATCCAGTTATGAATTTTATAAAAAAAAGAACTGATACTTGCAGATATATTTATTTTTAGGTGCCTACATCAGCAGCAGATTGGTTAAATCTTGCTAAAGAATTTGAAGAGAAATGGCAATTTCCAAATGCTTTAGGAGCGCTGGATGGGAAACACATTGCATTTCAAGCCCCAAAAGGTTCAAAGTTTTTTAATTATAAGGGGTACCACAGTATTGTCCTTTTAGCATTAGTAGATGCCAATTATAAGTTTTTATATGTTGACATAGGAACTAATGGAAGAATTTCAGATAGTGGTGTGTTCCAAAAAAGCAAATTTTACAAAGACATGCAGTTAAATTTACTTAATTTTCCTGAAAGAAGACTCTTGCCTGGATGCCAAACTCCATTATTTTTTTATCTTTGGACAATCCACATTACCTTTTTTAACAAATATAAAGAAACCATTTCCTTTTCAAAATATATCATGGCCTAGACGATTCTTTAATTATAGATTAAGCAGAGCACGTCGTGTGGTTGAAAATGCTTTTGGCATATTAGCAAACAGATGGAGGATTTTTTGAATACTATTAATATGTCTGAGGAATCAGTTAGACACATAACACAAGCATGTGTTGTACTACACAATTACCTCCTTGTAAAATGTGCACATACTTATCAAGGACCTGATAAAGTCGATAGACGTTTTGAGTTTAAATATGGTTTTAGTCAGAAAAGTGAAAACCGTGCTGGTGCTGAAGTGCTTTAGATACGAGAACTTTTCATGGAATATTTTAATACAGTGGGGGCTGTACCATGGCAAGAAAATTTGGCATAATTTGTTTTTTTACTTGATAGTAAGATTTAATTTAACTTAATATTTTTGATTATGTAATTTTTTTGCCTTTTGCAATAGTATTGTTAATAAAAATAGTTTTTAGGTGGATTTGTTTACTTTTTACATATTATTAATATTAATAAATAGTTTGCAAATTTGGATATTTTCTATTGATTAACTAAGTATTTAATAAATGTATTTATTATATATACCAATAATAATACAATGGAAAAAAATTACAATACAATTAAAATTAAATACAATCTTCTTTTTCTTGGGCGTCGAAGATTGACGACATTATTGTCCTTTTTAATCTTTTAAGCCTGGCCGTGTCTTTATTCTTCCGCAATTCTGCTTCCATTGATCTAAAAGAGTACTATTTATTGTTTCACATACATACTTTTTAAATATGTTAATAAATAAGAAACGTTTAGCATTTCTGGATTTCATTGTAATAATGGGGAGGTTATCTTTGTTATTATAAGATATAAAGACTTGCAGTTTTTGCGAAGTTTGCTACTTATTGATGATACGAAATATGACACCAAAAGATTTTTATGGTTCTTTTTGGAATTTTTGTGAATGTCAGCTTCGCCGACAATGGTGGAATTATAGAGGGTGCTTCAAAGAAAAGATTCATATTAACCTTGTGTTTGTTTAAATGGAACACCCTAAATATTAGTTGAGCTTTGGATTGTAGAAATAAAAAAGCTCAAAATTTATTAACGATATTTCGGATTTTTGAAAAATTCTTAACATTTTTTTTTTAATTTATCTTACCTTACCTTACCTTCCTTATTAAATTGCGTAGGTTCACTTTAATCGTTTTCAATTATGGCGTATGCGCCGGGGCATTTTAATGCATAGCTTGCTGCACTTTTAAAAGGACCCTTTCCAATTTATTTGATAAAGTGTAAAAAACATAGAAAAACCGGGTTTTAAAGGGTGAAACTTAAATATTGTGCGCCACTTTAGCTTTAAATTTACAATTGTGTACAAAAGAAGGGGGCATATTATGAATATAATGTTAGTTCAAATTGAACTTGAAACTTTGATGATGGATATCTCGGAAACGAAACCTTTCCGACTAAAAATTCTTTTAGATTCATTATCAGGGTTCTAAAAAAAACCCCGTATACCAAATTAGGTCAAAAATCAGAGTTGCGGACAGTTTCTAGACAATTACCAAAATATCTACTAATCTAATTTTTCACTTATGTATACCTACTATATTAAAATGGTCAGAAAGAGGAACCCCGAGGCAATAAATATTACTTCTAGATGTTAAACAAAGTTATTTGTTTAGTAGTTTTAGTAATCTAAACACAAACTATGACATCTATCTATAACATATTACCTTGAAAAAGTATATCTATAGGTCATCCCGTTCAAAATCTTGTATGCTTCTTTTTCTTTCAATACGTTTGTTGCCTTGTTAATAAGGTTTGCAACTTCTCGCTGTAAGGAAATCTTCTTGGTTGGTGATTTCATCGAACTCGTTGAACTACGAAAGTCTTGGTTGAATTCATCTAGCGTGCCTTCAAAAGAACTTCAGATGAAGCCGCATCTAATTCTGATATATTTATTTGTATCTATGGTGTACCTCGGCAATATCCATGTTGTCCTTAAAAGAAAATAATAATAATTCTTTTAAATCTACAATAAATAATATATTTTTTTGCAGTTTTACAAAAAGGTTTAAAACTCAGTTTTACCGAAGTGAGGTAAGGCCTTTGAATTTTCCGAAAATCTCCATTTCTTTCAACTCCTTGACACTGACAGCAATATTGAGATATTACGGAAAGTTACCAGAGGTATGCCCAGTTCTACAAAGCAGGTTATAACTTAGTTCAGCTGAACTAAGGTCAGGCCTTTGAACTTTCCGTAAAATCTTAATATTGCTGTCAGTGTCAAGGAATTGAAGGAAATGAGATTTTACGGAAAGTTCAAAGGCCTGAGTTTAAACCTGCTTTGTACAACTGGGCCTTAGTGTTACAAATTACTGCAGTTTATTCATAAATAATAGTCTGAAATTATACATAATGACATTTTACTTACCAAGTTACAGTAACTAATGCTTAAATCTTCGGCATCTTTTAAAAATAAAAGTTTGTCAAAACACCACAGAGTGGGATCAAAAATTTCTGAACTCACAGCCCCGCTTTCTTTAGATAACTCCCTCTTTTTCACTCTTTGTTAAATTGTGACCGTAGAGTATGAATTTTATTTTTCACATCCTCCAGTTTGATGTATTTACAATACGGTAGTTTTGACAGTTTCTCCAAAATGCTTTTAAAGCGGCCTCCCTTTTAACTTTATTTTTATAATCAGGATCTTTTAGATTATATAACAAAGAATGGTTTTGATACAGCTCAATTAGAACAATAACCGAATCTTTTCCTCACATAAAACGTCCTCTATTTTCACACATTTTTATAAACTTTTAGAAACAAAAAAACGAGTCAATGCACCCACGCTTTTGAAACAAACTGTAAAAGTTAGGTTATGAATAATGGTACATGGTTACCAACTGTAAGTTTATGTAGGGCATTTTCGCCTAAAGGCGTCACCCGTAAGGAAAAATTAGAACCGGCTCTAATTTGATGGGTGGAAACGCACCAGTTTTACCCTTACCCATGAGTCACAGATGTGAATCTTAAAAGTCGGCGCGTTTTCACCGGGGCTAAAAACCCCGGGTAAATACCCCTAAGTGGGAATCGGCTTTTAGGTGTAAGGACTGGCGTTAATTATTATTTTAATCGGTGACTGAGAGAAATTACTGAAAACTGTTTTGATTTTTTACAAATGTTTATTTATTTATTTAAAACATTTATAAATAACAAAAAATAAAAACATTATTATTTTACAGAATTAAAAAAGTTATTTATTATACAAGGAAAAAGTTCTAGATTTTAGCTCGAGGTTTTGTTGACTCCCGACGCGAAGCCAAGTGAGACAATAAACTGAGAGCTAAAATCGATTGTTTTCCGTGTATAATACAGTATTATTTTCTGTGATGACAAAATCGATAACTTATTATTAAATAAACATAATATTAAAGTCAGAAAATTAATCTTGTAGTTTCAAACTGGTCGACTGGTATACCTGAAACACAATTAGACTTCGCATTACTATGGATACCCTTAAGGAAATTATTTAGTACCCGTTAATGTAATTTTGTAATTTTACGTATTGAAATTAAAAAGTTAAAACTAAAAGCAATTGTTTAGCAGTTATTTGGAATTTTATAAAGTTAAAAAATATCTTACTGGACTCCTTATGTAAGCTGTATGTAAATTCTGTATAATAAATTATTCTAAAATTAAATATCGATACCTTAATTCGCAAATCGGCTAACTCCATGTCCACAAAATTTTACAGCAGAGAAAACTGTATTTTATAAATCATATTAAAATAATTTAAAATAGAGTTATCATTTGTTGCGTAGATGAATGTTTTTGAAGTAATTTTAAGTAAACAAGCCATACATTTTTTTTTAAATTTAGATCCTATAATAGTTCAAGCAACTAACTTTTATTTTGAACGAAAATAAATGGAGTTAGCCGATTTGCCAATTAGGGCATCGATATTTACCTTTACTTACGTGTATGTATGTCCGAGAAAAAGTACTTACTTTTTTCTACGGGAAAAAAGTAATTGTATGAAAAGTTACATTTTAGTATCTGTTAACAGAGACACAATGTCAAATTTATTTCCCGTGACGAAAATAAATTGTTTGTTTGCTCATCATGAAGTGTGGAGAAATTTAAAAAATGTGTAACTAGTACAGGTAATGAGGAGCGAGTAGTCTACTATACTCTTGTCCATAATACATAATTCGGCGGGAGTTCTTTTTACAAATAGATGCAGTATGACGTAATGAACTAAAGGCACAAAATACTTACAAATTTTGCGAAAAATCGTTTGTGCCGGTATCTCCGTTACCGTGCATTTAGGGCCCACAATTATTAGCCCACTTTGCACGATTTAAAAAATTATTACTCTTCGTTTACTAATTTTTTGACCCGTATCTCTTTTAATAATTGTTTAAATAATAAATTGCTTATAACCAAACTTTTAAATCGATAACTACAAACTTTATATTTAAACTTTTTTTTAAATTTATTGTTAAGTTACAACGCGTTCAATGAGAACAAGGTTAATAAGAACGAATACGCATATAGTAATACCTGGCCAGATGTTCAATGACGTGTTCAGGCCCAGCTGGCGTTAACCGCCCAGACACAGGATATTTAAAATAAACATGTTATAACTTTAAAAATATTAATTTTAGAGAAAAAAATAGAAAATAAAAGGTATAGAAAATTTATTGCTTTAAAAGTTTAGTTATTAACAATAGGTCCATAGCTAGCAACAACAAAACCAAAAACCATTTTTAAAGAATCCAGTGTTAATTTTTTTAACTCGATCTACTTCAGACTTATTAAGCGGGGATTGCAAAAAGTATCTACTGTTTTGAATAAACTTTTTGATATTGCTAACTTAAAAATATATTACCGGTTGATAAGTTTAATAAAAAAGGTAAAAAATGTCTCTTTGTTGGCATAGCTTTTACAAGTACTTTTACAAAATAATATACCATTATAATTGGATACTTTTGTAAGGCAAGATTTAACAAATCTTGGATTTTTTTATTGCGAATAATAAAATAAGGTTTACCAAACATTTTTTAAACTTCTAAGAAAGAAATTCGAAACAAAGAGTTTGTGCAAAATTGCAGCAAAATTAATTAGGCTGATAATACATTAATGTTTCTAATCTTAACGTAATTTTGGCTTATTACCAAATTAATAAAAAATTTAAATTATTATTTTTATTTGTTAATTGCTTATCTATACTAATAATATAAAGAGGTAACGTTAGTAACTTTGTTTATTTGTTTGTAGGAGATAATCAGAAATACTGAACCGATCATAAAAAAATTTCACGATCAGAAAGCTACATTATTCAAGAGTGCTATAGGCCATATTTTATTATAATAGAGCAAAACATGAGAAATTAATTAACGCCCAACAAAGTGGGCACGGGTCGGCTAGTTTTTAATAAATATGCAAAAACATAGTTGAAATAAATAATACTTGCTTACATAAGTATTCACTTTTTATCAAAATTCCTACGAAGGGTGCATTTGGTCTCTGGGCGGTAATAGATTGTTTAATAATTATTAATTAAAAGAGCAAAGTTTATTTAGAAAACAAGTAACAAAGAAAATTATATCTATTTGTCACAATTGAAAAAAAACAAACAAAAGCCTTAAAAAATAGTGAGAAAAAAATAAGACAGTTATAATCAACGGGTCTAAAAAGTTTTAGAAAATGGGGCAGATAATATAATAATTTTATGGCATTTACTAAAAATAAAACAATTTTAAAATAATAAATTGAAAAACTAATAATAATATTTTTGAAGTACTAAAACATGTGGTTTGAAAATACATATGTAGGAAACTATGTTATCTTTTAATATGGCCAGAAATATTTCCTGGGTTTAATAAAAACAAGCATTTTAAATTTGTTCTACATAAAACTCATATAAAAATTGAAAGCTATTGGAAATAACCTTATCATGAAAATGTGATTTTGTATGATTTAAATGAAGTGCCTATTCACAGGAGGGGAATAGTTATCATTCCAGAAATTCAGAATATGAGATAATCATGCATCTATAAGATTTTTAAATTTTATGTCAATGTATACGGGTAATATATTTATACTTTTATAAGTAGGTTTCTTGAAACATACGTTAGTGCAAAAATCTTTTTTTTACTTTTTACCATAAAACATAAACAACATAAACATTTTTAATTAGCTGGCATTAGATAAGGTTTAGGTAGTAAAACTATAGTTGTCTTTGGCTTAGGCCAGTGTAAGATTTAATAATTTTTTAATAAGCCGGATATGGCAAAAGTAACATATTATTATTATTTTTATAATTTTAATTTAAAAACCCATTTTTTTTAAGTTTGGTTAGATCAATTAAAGGCTTCTTTATATACCCAGTAAAATATTAAATTTACACAAAATAGGAAATGTTTACACTAATCTTTGGTAGTAAACCTAAAGTTTCCTTAACTAGGCATGTACATTTTTGGCATTGCCATTCTTATGCAGTGTGTCTACATAAGTTGGCAGCATATGGGAAACTTTTTATTATTAATTTTACAAAAAAAAAACAGTTATTCTTTATAAAAAGTTCTGCATGCTTCAAAACCTAAAATGCAATCATCAGATATCAAATTGTGTCCGTCATGTACGGTTTGGTCAAGAATGTAATTTTTGCTTAAGAGTAAAGTACTTGTATTTTTGCTAATATCGCAAATTGTTATAAAAAAGATGTTTAGAATTAAAAATTACTTCCAAATATGCATTTTTATTCATTTGAAAAAAGGAATTTTTGTTTTTTTTGCGAAAATCGAGAAAATTTAAGTTTGTACATTAGTGCATTGTACATTTTTCATGTTTTAATAGCAGTTAATTAAAAGAGTTAATTTAAAACTGTCCAATGACATTTACAATCATGAAATATAGTGCACTAATGTACAAACCTAAATTTTTACCATTATCACAGAAAAAAACAATTTTTTTAAATGAACAAAATAGCATATTTGGAAGTAATTTGTAATTCTATACATGTTTTCTTTATAACAGTTTTCAATATCAGCAAAAATACAGGTTCTTTACTCTTGAGCAAAAATTACATTTTTGGCCAAACCTCGTACATGACTGACACAATTTGATATCTGATGATAGTAATTTAGGTTTTGGACAATTCAGAACTTCTTATACTGAATATTTTTGTAAAATTAATAATAAAAAGTTCCCCATATGACGCCAACTTACGTAGAAACCCTGTATGTTGTCTTTGATAATGAAATTAATATTTTTTTTTTAATGTAAATCGCCTATTTTGCTTAAAACAACTACTATATGAGGATTTCCTAATCAAAACGCAGTTTTTGATAAAACACAATTTTAAGAGTATCTTACAAGTTTTACCTCGTGTTTTATTATTTAGCGTTTTATTATTTATATATAAAAAATATTTTGTTTGAAATATATCATATTATAAATATGTAAAATAAACATATTTCGATTAAAAAACTTTTTAAAATTCCAAAATAGAATACGCGAAATGTACATTGTGAGATATTCTAAAAATTGTGTTAAATTAAACACTGCGTTTTGATTTGGAGCTTCTCATATATTTAGGTTTCTAAAGAAATTGCTTCTTGTAATCATTAAGGTTTTATTGTTGTAATAATTAAGGTTTTGTTGTTGTTATATTACTACACAAAACAAGTAGGCTTTAAACTTAATATAAGTGTTATCTCAAATTTATCATTTATGAACATTTATCAGAGTCAGGGGAATTTTCATGTACATTGCGTATATTGTCCAATACGCAATTAAACATTTATTTTAAAAAAACTAAACCTACAAATAAAAAATATATTCAATAAAAACATTACATATTTACTTGATAACCTTCCAAGGCGACGTGGGGTGTTTTTCTATAAGATAAAGGAATTTGCTGGCACTATCCCGTGGGAGCCAAGGGATTTAGACGAACAGAAGTCAGATCATTTGGACTTGTTCTGGGGCCTCGCTAAACATGATGGATGCCTGGGGGCCGCATTCAATCAAATCTCCCGAAATAATCTAGCCCTGATTTGATGGCGGCCGGGAATTGTGAGAAATGAGGAAATCGTAATCTTTATAGCCCTGGAGATTGTGTAATTAGGTTTAGATTGAATACGGATGTTGTTTAATTGGTATTAGGTTTGCTTTGTTTTTGGTACTTCTAGATTTAGCAAAACAATGTAATAAAAGTTTAAAATCACTATTTTTCTTTTGTGACGTTAAAAAGTTAATAATACTTCAGTTACAATAAAGTATACTCCTTGGGTTCTAATAAATTAGATTGAAATTTAAAATATAAAAAAACAAGTAAGAATTTTTGGTTAAGTAAATTTATTAATAGTTTTTATTAATATTTGTAGATTTATTCTTAGACCTAAAACATTATTCAATTAACACTTTGCTTTTAAAACTTTTTTTTATTGACAGTTAAGCCACATATATTCAAATGGATTAAGAACCAGAGACTATTGGGCTAGTCCAATAGCTTTGTTAATTTCTGACATCCAAATTATTTTTAGCGCCGAGTTATGACATGTTACATTATCTTGCTAACACGAAATTTAGGTTTCCAAACACTAGTGCAATTAATGGGACTAGATCACTTTTAAGAACAGTTCTGTTAACTGTCACATCACAGATGATTGAAGTCCAGTGGCGACGCCAGCCTTTTGGCTTAGGGGTGGCCAAGGTGGGAAGAAGAAATTTTAGTGGTGGCCAAGATGTGAACATACGTTTTTAGGCAACCAAAAACCATAATACGAGACGGCTAACCGGTACATGAAAACTACGACACAATGAAAATGCAGAGTGAGTGACAACCAAAACAAACAAAAAGTCTTCATATCACACATATTGCATTATATGTTCTGCCACTTTTTACTTTGCTTTTTAATTACTAAGATTCCAACATTACTTTTTACGCAACTTCTAAGTCTTTAAAGAGGTTAAGCCTCGAGCTCTGGTGGTTATTATTGTGCAGTATCTTGCAGTTGTTGGGTGATTGGAATTCGTGGTTATCATATTTTATATGAAACCCAAAACAAAAAGTAGATGGTCGATTAAGATGCTGTTTAGTTCTAACTTCCAAGGGTCTGCATGTCCTGCATGGTTAAGTAATAAAAGTAGTTTTAAAAAAACTAAATATACAAGCATTTCCTAAACAAACCTTATAGGCATTTAACAAACAATATTGTTTACCCTTCTTGGGTCCCTATTCAAACACAATTGCACGAATTTTAAATTTCTGCAAAGATGAAATTATATATAGTTACTATTATAATACTTAGTTAATTTTTTTCTTTTCTAATTTAGTCAATAAAAAGACGACAAAATAAATATTATTAATTTAATTGTGATACTCAGGTTACCACCACGCTGGATATGCAGACTACTGGACGTTAGAATTAAAGAGCGTCTTAATCGACTATCTACTTTTTTTTATTTGGATTTCATATAAAATAAAATTACCCAATAACTGCAAAATACTGCACAATATTAAGCACCAGGGCTTGCGGCTTAACCTCTTTCATGACTTAGAAATTGCAAGGAATACTCTGTTTAGTCCCAATTGTATAAATTCCCAAGTCAATTCTTCATTTTTACAAATTGAAACCAATGTATTAAAATTTTGTAACTAAACCGCGACCCAAAATTATTTTGCTTGAACAATATTTTTAATTTATTTGTACAACGATCTGTGTTGTTGTTATAATAGACATATTAATTTTTTGTTTGTTTTTTGTTAAAACTTTCACCATTTTATAATTATTTTTATACGAAATTGTTTTCATTGATGTATATACGTACATATGTTCATTGTTTAATGTTTTAAAGTGTGTTATTGTAATTTATTTTTTAAGACCTGTTAAGTTAGTTATGACTAAATGTTACTCAGTAATTTTAACAAGTAAATTGGACTTTTTAATTATGATTATAAAAACTATTTATTTACCTCGTTTTAGTGTCGTCCTGATGATAGCTTAGCTTAGATCGAAAGCGCTCGATAAGTTTTAATAAAATTTTATACCTTACAAAATGGTATTTCCATTGTAAAGTGTTTCGTTTTAAGCTAGAAACATTTTTAAACCAAAGTTTCGGTAAAAGACAAAATATATTTAAGAAAGTAATAAATAAATAAAATAATGATTATAACTTACAATTTTAATTTTTTTACAACGCTTTTTAGAACTTTACAACTATTTAAATTAATCATATATAAAATTAAACCTTACATATATTAACAATTGTACCATTTTTTTTTAATATTTTTTTGTTTCACGTAAAGTTGAAACAAAATATATTATGCTTTTTTGATTTACAGGGCTAATAAAGAGTTTGTAACTAAGTACCATATATATTTTAGAAATACCATGTTCTGATAAAGCATGATTATTTAAGAAATATATATTTTTTGTAAATTAAATCGTGCTCCTTTTTCCCTTTCTTTAAAATAACGCAGAGGAAAATGCACTTTAGGGTTTTTAATTTCGGTAAGCGCAGAGCAAGCACTGAATCAAATAAGGGGGACCCAAACTGACAAGTAGCAACTAGGGTTAAAGTTGGGGGATTATGTAAGATGGATGACAGGAATAAAGCATTGGAAATAGAAAAATGCAAGAGACAGCACATGTTTTACAAATGAATAGAAAATCCGGCAATGTTACACATTTACCCTAAAAGGAACGTACAGGGTGTTTTTTTGTTTGGGACTATTGGGTATAATCTAAACTGTATGAAATCCAAAAAAAAGGAATAGATACGTGTCTTAATCTTCTTTTTAGTGTTTGGTTTAATGAAGCAATCAGATTATTGCTACCTTGATTGGTTTAGAAGATACAGTGTGATTTTTAACATTCGTCGATTTTTATTTTGTCTTACTACTCGGAGATTTATGGAGACAGAAACAAACTTTAAATATAAAAGTTTTATAACTTTTACGTGGAATTAGTTGCGTATCTAAAATAAATATGAAATATTTAGTTTTTTGAGATATAACAGAATTTAAAAAAATATTTAAAATTATTAAATTTAAAATTTTTTGCAAATGTTTAAATGTGTCTATAAAATTTCATTATATTCACGGTAAAAATAAAAAAATGAGAATTAGCTTCTGAAACTTGAGTTTCTATATATAATCATTTAAAAATAATATCAACGACAGTGAAGTCACACCATGTCCCCCTATAGTAACTTAACTATTAGTCCCAGAGCTAGTGAACCCTTCAAATAACGTTAGACCTGTAAAGCTAGAAATTTGTATAGTGATGAGTCATAGCATGCTAAGTACGAAAATCATTACCTGGCAGGCTTCAGCCGTGCACATCATCACCCTATATATATTTAAAAGTTAAAATAATAATAATAAAAAAACTTGAAACTGTAAGCTTAAATAATTTTCTCAACATCCAACTTTATTAATTTTGGAAATATGGTCATCCAAATCAGACACACCTTTCGGTTCGCCTGGCAGGTACTTGTACTCATCTAAAACGCCTGACAATTTTTTTTAAACCTTACTATGAATGAACTAAATCCTAGAAAAATTTTAAGCTTACAGTTTTAAGTTTTTTTGTTTTAATTATTCTTTTAAACTTTTAAAAATATACAGGGTAATAATGTGCACGGCTGATGCTTGCCAGGTGATAATTGTCGTACTTAGCATGCTATGACTCATCACTATACAAATTTCCAGCCTTACAGGTCTAACGTCACTCGAAGGGTTCACTAGCTCTCCTAGTATATGTCGGTTTAGCAATTTAACAATCTTAATCTGTTTTACCTGGGTTCGTCTAGCAACTTGAGTACCTACATCGCTTAAAACACGATTTTGATTTGTGCCGCTATTGCAGCCTTTAAGCGATATCTCTGTAAGGAGGTCCTGTGGAAAAATTAATCTCTTGAAACTTGTCATACTATTTTCATGTATTCTATATTCTTTATGAATCCGTGAGATTGTCTCCGTTTATCCCGTAACACCCTGTATTCTGACATAAATCACTCTTTCTAATAGTCGATTGACTTTATAGCCAATTACCATACATCAACCCTTATGTCCGTATTTTTTATGAGTCGTTACATCCATGTATACTGGTGGATATGTGCCATTTATTTCCGTTTACGAATACTTCTGCTAAATAATATAGCTGTTCTGATTTTATAGGGTTATTTAGAATTTTACTACCGAGTCAACAGGTGGCTAAGATAGTCAGGACTGTAAGGAGAAGTGAAGCTGGGAAGGTTTTGATGTTGTTCATAAAATTTAATAAAAATGTGTAAATTCTTATAGTATGATTTTATAAGTGAACAAATTGATCATTATAGTTTTTATTCGATGGTTATTGATATAGTGTTATCGTGTTACGTATAATAATAAATGTTAACTAATTTGCTTAAAATTAAATGCCTAGAGGACAAGAGCTCAATTAGTGGGGGTTAGGGAGGGTTTAGCCCCCAAAGACGACGATTAGCCCCCCTAAAGTTAGTGGCCATTTAAAATATATAAGTGCTTTTTGGCAAATATAGTCTATAAACTGGGACATAAGCCCCCCAAAACCAGTGGCTAGTTACGCCACTGCTAGAGGAAAGTGACCAATATGGAATGCCATTTTGTTTCTTACACAAAATACGCATAAAAATTATAAATTAAAACACTTTTTGTAGTAATTATTAACAATTATATATGTGTCCTTAATTTTGTAAACATTTTTAGTTACATTGATTATAGTTAAGATTTAAAAAAAAACTAAAAAATGATAAGGATAGCTAAATATGAAATAGGCACCCCAAATATATATAATAAAATATATAAACTAGATTGGGCAAAAAATCGACTTCCATTTTTTTTTCAAAAATAAATTAATAATATTGTTAAGGGTGACAAAAAGAAACTATCGTAAAGATTTAAGCCCTTAATAATAATATTTATGGTAGTGTTTTTAAAAAATCGGTTGTCTGCAAAGTAGGTTTACTGACGATAGTTGAACGTGACAACGTCGAAAGAATCATTACCTTTATCGCCGCAATTATCGTTGCTGTAAACAATTGACACCACACTCACTTTTCACTGCACTTCATACTTGACGAAAACATGTAAATGTATTATTGTATAGCGGCTGTCCACGCGGACCGCTCACTCAAGTAGGAGAGAAACAGATGTCAAGCGCTGCCGAACGCGGAGGCCGATTGTGCCTCTTTCGCGCTCTCGCTTGCACTTTGAGCCTTAAATTGAACGCCTCAGAGCGAGGTAACGCCGCATGGTAACACCGCATGAGTCATGTTTTTGGTGCGTGCAGCCGGCTCCTTTGACTTAAAAGACGTTATTTGGAAAATTTAACATAAAAAAACTAAATAACAATTTTTTGGTACACCCTGGGTAATAGATTTTTAAATGTTATTAATTGGTTTGCAGATCTTCATATTTAATACAGTAGTTTTTACTGAATTTTAGTTTTTAGGTTTTTTGTTAAATAGCATTTTTTTGACCCACCCTGTATAGCGGTTTTATAGTTTTTTATAAACTATAGATACCTGTTCATAATTCATTTACAGTTTTTTCAAATTGCAATAGTAACGTCAATATCGTATTTTAAATATATTTTTTTAAATTTAAGGTAACTGTTTTTTTGGGGCACCCTGTTTAACATTTTTTTAATCATAATAATTGGTTTGCAAATTTTTATATTAAAGCAAGTGATAATGAATTTAAGTTTTAAGGTTTTTTAAAATACTATCTTTTTGACCCACCCTGTATAGCGGTTTTATAGTTTTTAATAAACTATAGATACCTGTTCATATTTCCTTTTAACAAATTGCAATAGTAACGTCAATATCGTATTTTATTATTAATTTTTAAATTTAAGTTAACTGTTTTTTCGGACACCCTGCTTAACATATTTTCTAATAATAATAATTGGTTTGCAAATTTTCATATTTAAGCAACTTTTTAACTCTTTGGATGATCTAATGTATATAGCGGTTTTATACCTTTTTATAAACTACCTGTGCATAGTTGCTATAAACATTTCTTTTTCCAATTGCAATAGTAACGTTAATATCGTATTTTAAATATATTTTTTTTAACTTAAGTTAACTGTTTTTTGGAACACCCTGTATAATTTTTTTAAATGTTAATAATTGGTTTGCAAATCTTCATATTTAATTAATGTATAATATAATTTGGTCTTGTTCATCATAAGTGTGTATGCTGATTGATCCATGTCTCTTGGTGTATTGGTTCCAAGCGTTCCTCTTCTCTTGTAAGTTTGTGAAACTTGTCCAGAGGAATTTTGTTGAGTTTCAGTGGCTTCAGCTGGGTTTGTTCAGTGTTTTCTCGTGTTGTGACTTCTGGTAAAGTGAGGGGTTCTTCCTTAATAACTAGCCTTAAATTAATGAATGCTTTGTTTTTGGTTTTTAATTTACATCCAGGTGGTAGCTCGATGAGGAAAGGACCAATATTTTTGACGTAGAACAGAAGGTAAACATTTTGGTAACGTGTGGAAAAATGGATATGTAGTGGGCTTCAGTCATTTCCTGAATCAGTGTTGTATTGATGGAGAAGGGAATTTTCTGACAGAGCGCATCTTCACTGGTTAGCTGCAAGATTTGGTTGCATTGCATGGACTGAATTAGTCCTTGCTTTGGTAGCTACTCTCCATAAATTTTTCTTGGAAGAGGAACGTTGTTCCGGCTTCTTACAAGGTAGATCCATATATTGGTAGAGTTCTTCATTAGTAGCTATGTAGGGGGCTGGAGGAATAATAGTAGTGTGGTTATTTGGGATTGGGTATAGGAGTAGTATTGGAAGTAACTTGGATATAGGATCGGAAAATGTAGTATGAAAATTATGGTATGGTTTGAGTAATATCCATCTATCGGTACAGCCTCGTAGTAATTTGATAATTCTTCCTCGTGACTGTATAAAATCTGGTTTTCAGGATGGTGTTGAAGCAATTTGCCCACTGTCCATCGAAGTTCGTCAGGTTTGATAAGGCTGTTGTGAAGTACGTTGATTTTGGCGAATATTATTGCTGCTTCTAAGTCGTCTAGGATCTGTATGACTACTTGGAGAGCTTGGATAATTTGGTCCAACACATTTCTAGCTATCAGGATTAAAGTCAAACATTTCTTCTAGCTAATTTTGTTGATCTGCAGTTCGATGGTTTTTTCATTTTGACAAATCATTGAAAGAGTTCTGTTAAGGTTGCCCATGATGTTCGTGTTTAGGCTCACATGATGGTTTACTTGGCTGATGATGTTGTTTTGGTTTTCTTGGAGAAATGAAATGGCCTTATTATATTTTTCTGCGTCGTTTTGGTCCAAGTTGCCCGATATAGTTTTTATTCTTGAGTTGGAATAGATGGTAAGTAGTTTTTGTTCGGCTGTTTCCAGAAGATACTATAGAAGTTGAAGTTTTGTAGGCTGAAGAAGTAAGGATGGGTAAGTCCCTTTTGTATAGCTGTTTTGGCGGCATTGTATTGAGTTTCTATGGAGTCTATTTCTTTCTTTATTGGTAGCAGGTCGACGTAGTGGATGAAGTCGTGGGTGCTAGTTTAGATTCTTGCTTGTCCCAGCTTGAGGGGAGGATCCCTGGATTGCTCTGAAGGTCCTGGATCTTGATTTCTTGGGCTAATGCTGAGGTACATCTGTAAGATATTGTTTGTATTAGTTTTCTTTGGGGGTGTTTTATCTTCTTTTGTTGTATATCTTGGAAGTAATTTTTTTCGTTTTAAGGTTTTTCTTATGTAGACTTTAGTGCTAGGTTTGTAAATCACTGGAGGTTGTCTTTTTGCATTTCTTTTTTCGATGGAATTTTCTTTTGAAGCTTGTAGTTTTTGATTTAGCCCTTGATAGATTGATTTGGTTTTTTTTCGATGTTGCTGGGTGTAGTTAATAATTATGCAGAGTGAAACCTTTTGATGATTCCACTGGATTGTGGATTATCCAGGGTTGTATAGTGGATGGAAATCTTTTGTGTATCTACAAATTCTTGCATAAGTCCATTTTTAAATTCGGTTTCACTGTCTACTACTATCATGTGCGGCACTCCATAATGAGTTATGAATACCAAAGGGGCATTTAAGACGTTTACTGCGTTTGATCCTTCTACGGGGTAGGCTTGTTCATCTTTTAAAAATGCGTCGACAACTGTTAGGAATTTTTGTCCTCTTGCCTGAAATGTGTCCAGATGTACAATTTCCAGAGTTTTCTTTGGTTTTGGCACTGTTAGTGTAAGCATAAACTTTGGTTTGGCTGGGTTTCTGTCGTATTTATTAGTTTGGCAGATGTCACACTCGTTGAATTTCTACTCTGGATAGGGCGTCGGCATTTGCTGTATTCCTTTTATGCGCCAGAACCGCCCAGAACGACACCATAAGTGTTCATTTTACAATTTTTTTACATTTTTTTATGTTGTAGAACCGTTCTTGACACTATTAACAGTTCAGAGAACGGTTCAGAACGGTTCTACAAGGTAAAAGGAATACACTAATTGGTGTTGGCTTTTTCTTTCTTATATATTAATTCGTAGTATTATTCTTCTAGTTTAAAGCGCCATCTTACATGTTTTGAATAAGGATCCTTGAGACAAAACAACCAGTGGAGTGGACGATGATCTGACAGGATTTTGAATTTTCGATCAAAAAGGTGAAGCCCAAAATACTTCGTTGCCCAAACATGACTAGCATCTCCTTCTCTATGGTTGAATAAGAAAGTTCTGTCTCGTTGGGTGTTCTGGATGCTATATGCTATTGGTTTCTCACTTCCGACAGAACCTTGGGAAAGGATGGCTCCAATCGCAAATTGGCTGGCATCGGTTGTGGGGTTAAACGAATAATAAAGAATTTGGTTTTTGAAATAAAAAATTAAAAAAAGGCTGGACAAAATACTTGAAAGAAAACTTTTTAACTCTTAAAAAATTAATAAAACTAAATTTTTTTACCTTAGGTTAATTTATTATTATTTAGTGTGATAATCCCTTGCATTAACTATTGATTGCATTCTTTTAGGCATTACATCAATTAATTTTTTTTATTATTGTTCTGTTTATACTGGCACATACTTCTATACCATTCTTTTACTCAATTTGAAAAGTGTTTAAAATCATTTTTTCGTTGAAACACAAAATTAACTGGCATTGATTAACGTGTAGGGCTTATCAACATCCCACAGAAAATATCGATATATGAGCCGGTCCGATTCTCCTACCACTTGATGAAGGGGCAGTGGCGTAGCTACTATGAAGCTAGGTGGGGCAGTGCCCTAGTGCCCCCAAGCTTAGGAGGGCCATTGGAGGTGAAAAAGGGGCATTGGCGTAATACTAAAAACAAATTTGAGAAAAATAAAGGGGGAGACCTTTTTATTTTACTCTTAAATTTTGAGGCACATAAAAAAGTGAGAGGCAGTAAAAAAAATGTCTCTGCTTGCTGTAGCTACGCCACTGTGAAGGGCGTAGAAAAGTGCCCCTACACCATCACGTTACCAGCTACATGCGAAATTGTTGGAAAAATATACTTTTTATTTAATCTCTGGCCCTATTTATTCACTAGAAAATCGATTATATTTAAATTCGTTGCTAAACAGTACTTTCTTCCAATCCTGTACTGTCCAGTTACAGTGATCTAATGCAAATTGGAGGCTTAGCTTTACGTTCTTCTTCTGCAGTGAGGGTTTTTTTGCTGGTCTATAGCTCTTATGGCAACTAGAACATAGTCTTTTTTGTACTGTCCTTGCTGAGATATTGGAAGACAAATTTTCATTTACTATTTGCAAAATTTTAGATGATGATAAAATTGGGTTATTATGAGCAATATTTAAAATTCGCTTATCCATGCAAACAGCAAAGGCTGTAGGCTTTTCAGAAATTTTTCCTGGAATGACATGACCAAATATTTTGTATTTTTTAATGATTAGTGCGACGATGTGCTCCGGAACTTTCGATCTTGCAGAAATATTACACTTCTCAATACCCTGTCTATAAGTTCTTTGGCGAATATGGCTAGAATAGGATTTTCCTTTTGCCATCCTAACACAAATAAATTTAAAAATATTGCCAACTCTTTTAAATGTAAATAATCTAAACACTGGCTTTTCAAAAACTGCATATAAGGTACATATTTATAAGTATAAATCAGCAGTTCCAAGCATATTGACCAGGACAAAAAAATAAAAATATCTCTTTCAAACTCTTGGCCAAACAGATAAGTCAGACATATTATGTTCTGTTGTATTTTGCTTAAGTATTCGGAGATATGCTATTTATTTGGAATGGTAATACAAAATACAATTACAGTACCAGTAATATTTACAAAATTTAAATCTTCCAATCATTATGGCGAATAGTGTACGTCATATGTACAGGATGGCGCCGTTTCGTTGTCCTTGCAAGGTATAGCGAAAACTAAAAGTTATTGCGCAATCTCGATTTTAATTTCTAAAAAATTTAATGGTGAAAGTAAATCATGGCTAACTTGACTCATTTTGGAGATACATAGTGGTTTTTAAATTTTGTAAATTTGGCCAGGCACTTGTAACTTGCTTGATATTAAAAATGGAAAAAATCCTAAACAGAAAAGTTTTAGGGATTTTTACGTAGAATTCAGTGGCGTACCTATATTTATTTAATGGACTTTAATTATAAAGTTATAACACAAAGTTGTTTTTTTCAATAAAACACCCTGTATGTTTTATCATTACTTAAAGGTTTTCTTAAAAGCTATAAGAAATACCATATTTAACATATCTATTTTAAATAGTTTCGGAAGTATGGTCATCATCGGGATTATTTTTAATGAAACACCCTGTATATTATATTACCGTTGCATAGATATTTTAAAGAGGTTTTACATAATAGCACATTTGATATATTTATCTCTTATAGTTCTGGAAGTATGACCATAAAAATGTAAAAAATAATAGATATACGCATAAAGAATTGGAAGCTTATATTTCCGAAACGGTTAGAGAAAATGATTTTAAATGTAGTAAATTCTTAAAGGTTTTTAAAATATCTTTATAATAGTTATGAAGTATACAGAAAGTTTTTTTAAAAATGTCATTTTATTATCGAACTCCTGACGATGGCTATTTTTCAAAACTATGACAAATTAAATATAACAAATGTCGTATTATTTACAGCTTTTAAGGCGACCTTTCTATTAGTAATAAAATATACAAGATGTTTCATTAAAAAAAAACAACTTTGTGTTATAACTTCTAAATAAAAATCAATGGAAAAAACATGGGTACTGGATTCTACGTAAAAATACTAAAATTTTTCTACTTGCATTTTTTTCTATTTTTAATATCAAGCGAGTTACAAGTCTAAATTGACAAAATTTGAAAAACATTCTCTATCTTCAGAACGAATCAAGTTAGCCATAATTTACTTTCACCATTGAATTTGTTTTAAAAATTGAAATTGAGACTGCTCAAACAGATTTGTTCTCTCTTTTAGTTTTGCTATATCCGGCAAGGTCAACGAAAAGGCGCCAATCTGTACATATAATTTAAATTAACCAGGATCTAAAGGCAGTGTCGCTACCAACTAAGCTAACTAACTTGTCAAATATTAAGCCACATTACCATATTCCAAGGACTATTAAATTGTCCTACGAAAAATAATTCAGCTATCCAAGTGACTGACTTTCCAAGAGTCTGATTGTCAGACGGACGTTTTTTTAAAGTTTTAAAACTCTGAATTGTCCGATATAACATACCTACTTAATTTTCTTTTCATATGTCCACAGTAACATTTAGATCAAACACAATCCGAAACACCATAATTTATTAAAACATATTTATAACTGACCTCAGTTATCCAACTGACCGGATTTCAAAGATACTGGTTTTCCAAGATACTGGTTGTCCGGACATTTATTGAATTTTTTAAATCTTAAACTGTCTTATAGAAAATATTAAAATTTAGATAAAAATATGGCCTTAAACACCATGAATTAATAAAAAAATAATAATAATTACTTATGTGTTTTTGCTGGATGTCGACGAAAACACATTTAAGCGGTCTTTTTTGCAAAACTTAGCCGAGTGAGGCCGCATTTATGATAAAAAAAATACGGATGGTCGCAATCATTTACTAAAAATACCGACTTACCAACAGTGAGCACACTGCGCCATCTTTATTTAGATTTAAAAAATTATCCTGGTTGTCCGCCGGACCTACAAATATACGAGCATATGCCAAACTGAAAATTTTAAAAAACATAGCATAGTCTCTCTTTCTTTATAAAAAAGCAATAAATTGCAGAAAAAATAGCAATAATTATATTATTGGTTAAGGATGTGTTTTAGTTAAAATTAATTCAAAAGTTACCAAAAAAGCACTTGAATTTATACATTTTTTGTTTTTAACTAGGGGTAAAGCAATTTTGCGCTTGAACAAAGAAAAGTTAATTGGCCCATAGGCAGGTTAAGTGATTTAAAAGCATTTGTTAGGGCAGTAGATAATTATTTATTCAAACCCACAGCTTGCATAGGTCCATTTAAACAAAAATGATATTTGGGGTTTTTGCAAAGAGCTTTTTAATTGCAAACAAAACGTTTTCTTTTGTTGCATACTTATAATGGTCCATACTATAAAAACCAAAACCTAAAAATACCGCAACATCGTCAATGGATTCTTCTCTGATCAACCACAAACGTAAAACCTTTTATGGCGAGTATATTGTCGGAATTAAGAACGAAACATATTGGATGTCACATTTGCATACTCGTTCAGGTCGCAATCATAAAAATAATATGATAATAATCGCATTCAGGTAGAGTGAAATATATGCCTCGAAAGGCAAAGCGTTTTATTCCTTTTGCAGAATTAATCGAGAAACGGAGTAGGCCTTGCCTGAGATATTCCTCGTTGCTTTGTTATGAAAATTTCAAGCTCTAAACGGAGCGAGCTAGCGTAATTTAAGCTCTTTCTCGATATTATTTACATGCCTGCATTACAATAAACACTGTGTGTAATAGACCAGCCTGTGCCTTGTGTCCTTTATTGCGCTGGTACACTTACCCCAGAAGGAAGCTCGCAAATTTTGAAATTTGTACTCCCTGTGACATGCAATGCTACTGTTGTGTCGCATAGCTTTAATAAGTAATTCTATTTTTTTATATATGTACTTTGTATTGTATATATTTTTATTATTCACTTTATAATTACCATAAATTCAACGTGTTTAAAGCTGCGTCCTGACTTGCAACAATTCGCCAAACATTCGTCCAAACAAACCAACCTATTTGCGCGCTCCTTTGATGCAAAAACCGAAAAGCTCTGAATCGTCGCGGAATTATTCTCTAAGCCCTTGAAACGACGTGAATTCCGTCAACATCCGGGTTATGTGGCGCGCTATTTAGCGCGGCGAATTGTTGCAAGTCTGGACGCAGCATTAGATAAGAATGGCCAGTATGAACATATTGGAAATGGTAAGGGATACGAAGTCGGTTAAATGAAAACAAAGTTTAAATTTATGTGCCTAATAATATGATATTGGAAAAGTTTTAAACAATGTTAAATAATTTAGGAGATCCAGAATAAAAACTAAAAACTAGTAATTTGTCTTAATTTTTTCTTGGTCCTATTTAAAATCCGATTTTATAATAAATTACACTTTTGCATTGCCACTTTTGCGCTGTATTCATAGGACCATTATTAACTCTTTTTAAATACGATTCTGATATTCCAATACAAACATTAATTAAAAGCTAATTTTAATACATATTCAATGATGTATCATACATTGAAGTTTATTGTTAATACAGACCTGTATTCTTAAAAATTTGATAGAAATATTTAACTTTACACTTTTTAAAACAGAACAACAGGCGCCGCATATTTTTTTATTTCAGGCATAATTTTAATACTTGTTATGGCCTAAATATAATTTTAATTTTTTAAGAAAAAGAAATATCTACTTACTATGTGTTTATTATTTTTTGTTATTCAGCAAACACTATTACTTTAAAAAATATGAATACTAGCTATGATTCCCGGCTTCGCTCATGAGTTGATATGAGACCCAAATAACCGTTGTTCTGAATAAAGTTCAAATACTCGACAACAGATGGCGCCACTACACTTAATTTCCAAGTTGAAGGGTTGGAAGAGTCCGTATATCTTTAAAAATACTCCCTTTAGGGTAAAACGGGAACTTTCTTGTTCGAGGGGGATAAAGGGCTATCACACTATATAAGTCCCTTTATCGTATCGGGACTCCTATTCAAGTTTTATCGGCACGCAAATTTTATTAACTTAGTTTTATTATATATAATGATAATTGAAAAACAGAATTTTATTAACAAAGCCAGAATTTTTATATTATTTACAGATCAACACGTCTTTGTATACTCTGTAAAACTTTAAGTAATTAGCAAGGTAACCCTATAATATATTTCCTAACTAGTGCTGAAAGTGCTACTTCATGTGCGGAAAAGTCACTTTCCGTACGTTTTAGCAGAGTTGGGTCGTATTCCAATACTCAGTATTCTGAATAGTATTCAGAATACATTTTGTCGGTATTGGAATAGTATTCGTTCGACTAGATTTGTGTGTTTGGTACACAGAACTGAAAGTTATTTTTAGAGGTATGTGGTTTGGTATGGAATATTTTTTGGTTAGTATTTGGGATTCTGTATTCGAATACTTTCGAAGTATTTGACGAATACTTTTTTGAGTATTCAAATACTGGCGTTCCGAGTATACGAATACCGAATTGTGTAGGCAGTATTCGAATATCAAAATTGTTACGAGTAGAATACCAACAACAAAAAGTACGAAAAAATGAGGTGAGGACCTTCTTTTTGCTCTTTAATCTTTAAATCATCGGTTTTTTTCTTTTTCCAGTATTGGTATTTTTTGATTTCAGTATATGAATACCGATTCCGGGTGTTCGTGAATACCGAGTATTCGAATACTTTTTTTTCCAAGTATTCAAATTTTCGGTATACCTACGAATACTTACTTTTCTCGGTATTCGTATTCGAATACCGATTTTCAGTATTCGATCCAATTTTGCTTGTAAGGAACGTTATTTTTTTAAGAAGCCTAAGGTAAACATATAGGCACAATTTTACATATTTTTAAAACTTATCACAATGCTACCTAATACCTAAAATCTTGCGGTTTTCGCAAACCTTAGCTTTTTTGTGAAACAAAAGAACGATAAGCAAAGCCATCCTAGTTTCTGAGCTACAGGGTGATTTTAAAAATTTTACATTTAAAGGTACCCTTTGTATCTCAGTTGGCTGATAACGTATCAAAAGGGTAAAAACGGCTCCGTATATAACTTTTTAAGTAGAATGCAGTGGCGTAGTCGAATTTTTTCCAAATATTTTTGTTTTGTAAATATTGACATTGTTGGTTTTTTAAAAGTATATTTGTCAAAAAATTATAATGCCTTTTTTTCAAGCATCTTAAAAATATCTGACACTCTGGGTTTATTTTTGTAAACAACGACAAAATACTTATTACTCACTTTCAAAATTTTGCAGTAGGCCATGCAAACAAATCAGTTAACAGTTTTTTTATTGACTTGATTATAAAGGGTGCTTACGATACGAATTTAAAAATTTGATTTTGCTGTTTCATTTAATTATGCTTTTTTCTTCTGATCTATAAATCTAGGTAAGTAACACACGAGCAACATTTTTAATTTGTAAGTAGTTTTAATTAAATAAAATTCTTGATTTATTGTTAGCAAAATACAGCGTGTCTTCGAAAACTTCGAAAGTTCTTAATAAATGGGAAACTTTTTAATTATTAACTTTACGAAAAAAGATTTTTTTTTTTATAAAAAGTCCTGCTTGCATGAGAAAATACATTTCCACAAAAATATTTGAAGGTTGGATGTACAGGGTGGCTTAAAAATGACTGGTTTTTAAGTTAAAATAAGGGTTATTTCCTAAATATGGCACCAAACTTTAAAAAATGATTTCTTGTGTTATTTTATAAAGAATATATTTTATAAGCATATGTCCGGAGTTGCTTAGTTTCTGAGATACAAGGCGTTAATTATTTTTTTAAAAGTCTGTTTTTTTAAATATCTTAAACACAAAGCCAGATACAAAAAAATGTGCTACACTAAAAAGCTATATTTTTAGTGGCCTTATAGAAAAAAAAATATAAAAACTACATAAAAAGCTAGTGGAGCACATTTTTCTCTCAATAATATTGACTGTTGTGTTCACTGTACGCAGAAACTTTTGGAACCGTAGTTAGAAAATAACCCTTATTTTAATTTAAAAATAATTCATTTTTAAGCCACCCTGTACATTCAACCTTCAAATATTTTTATGGAAATGTATTTCCTCATGAAGCAGGACTTTTAATAAAGAGACACTTTTTTCGAAAAGTTAATAATTAAAAAGTTTTTCATTTGGTAAGAACTTCAGAGGACACGCTGTATATTTAGTTTATTCTAAATTTAAAAAAAAACAAAACAAAAAATGTATTGCGGTGGGTTTAAAAGTTATAAACTATAGATTTAACAAAAAAAAATTGTTGCATTGATTAAAAATGTCAGAATATATAATAGATAGGGTAAGTATATTTAAATAAAAAATACAAGGTGTCCAGAAAGGTGAGTAACTTGAAATAAAAGCAGAAACCTATTTAACAATGATATTTTGGGCAACTAAATTACCTCATACTGATGCATCATGGGTAAACGGTAGTTTCGTAAGTCGGTATTAAACGGGATGAGACGCCCGAACATCATTGATACTGTTGCTACAATTTTAAAGCTATGAATAAAATATTATTTTTTTATTCTAACTTTAAGTCAAAAACTCTCTAACAACGCACGAAAGAATTTTTGTTTTATATAAAGTTTTAACATTATTATTGCTCACCCTATTATCCCTATTATTTACGACCTTACCTTTATGGACACCCTGTATATTAGGTAACAAAACAATTTATAATTTTATTTTGACAAGCATAAAGCCCAACCAAAAATTAATTATTCATGCTAAATAGAACAAAAAAAACTACGTAGACTGTATCTCTTAAAAGATGTATTCGTATTTTTTCCATTTAAAAAAACCTTTTTACGATATTTTTGTAATATTAATATCATATTTTTAGCAGCATATTCGAAAAGAACAATTTATTAAGGGCAGTAAAAAAAATAAAACAATAAAGATGTCTGCGATGAAAAATGATTAATTTTGTCCCAAAAATCCCACTAGCCGGCTGTCTCATGATGCAATTTTTCACTGAGGATTTTATACCGGGTGTCAACGAATTAATTAGACAACGCATAACTCCTAGAGTATTGGACCAATTAAAATGATACCTAGTATGGGTAAATGGTATAGAAAGAGAGTTTTCGCTAACTTTTTACTTTCCAGTTGCTTCCGGTTTAATGGAAATTAGCTCCAATTTTAAATTTTTAAATGTAACACCCCGTATTTTTCATAATTTTTGGATCCCTGAGAGAATTCTAAGTCAAAATATGACATTTTAAACTTTTGTAAAGCCTACTTGATTTTTTAAAGGCTGTTTTTAATATTGCATCTAGGTGGTCATGATTGGACGCACATTAGTCTGCTGACTCTAGGTGAAAAATAAAATCACTAAGTTTTAGTGACTAATAGAAAAGATAGGAATAAAACATTTAGGAAAATTGACATTTTTGTGTCTAACTATTATTTTTTAAATGGCAACCCTTTTTGGAAAGCTTTTTTGAATAAAGGATTTTTGAAGAATCTAACAATATTAATTTATTTGCGATCGGATTAAAATTAAAGTCATAAATTAACGATCATAGCCACCTAGATACAAAACTATAAATAGTTTTTAAAAAATCAAGTAGGGTAAGAACTTTAAAAATGTCAAATTACCATTTAGAATGGCCCAAGGAATCCAAAAATGTTAAAATATACAAGGTGTTTCATTTAAAAAGTAGAAATTGGAGTGATTTTCGGTTAAACCGGAAGTAACCAAAAAGTGAGAAATATGCGAAAACTCTCCTTTTCTATTCCATTTACCTATACCAAGTCTTAGTTTGATATGTCTAATACTCTAGAAGTCATGGCTTCTTTAATAGATAATAGATTCCTTGACACCCTGTACTAGTTCATTTACAAATGTCAAGAATATAATATTATTTACTTACTTACTTACAATTCTTTATTCCTTTGACAATTTTAGTACATTGTATAGGATCCGTCACAAAAAATAAAAGTAAATACATTTACAAATATATGCTACATCAAAATATATGCATAAACAAACAAGATAAATAGACTTATCATTATATACAACACAAAGAAAATATTATCTTTTATGTCTAAAAGATTTAACATCTAACATACTATAGGGACATATCTCTACCAGAAACCGTTTAAGTGATTTTTTAAAAGCATTTATAGATTTACATTGCTTAATTTCAGTGGGCAAGTTGTTATAGATCTCTAAGCCAATGACTGCAGGCGATCTCTTACAAACATTCAATCTTTTATACGGAATGCTAAAATTACCTTTCTTTCTAGTGTCATAAGTATGAATATCTTGATTCTTTAAAAGCATATTTTTTTCTTTAAAAACGTGTATGCAGACTTCCAGCACAAAAATGCCTGTTAATGTTAAAATTTGAAGATTTTTAAATATGTCTCTGCAGGAAGTTCGGGCGTGCACACCCATAATGCAACGTAAGATTTTTTTCTGCCATACAAAAACATCTGCTGCCATGGTAGAATTGCCCCAAAACATTACACCATACCTAAGTCTGGAATGAACTTCTCCATAATATACCGAAATAAGCTGTGGAAGCTCCAATATTTCTCTAAGATTTCTAAAGGGATAAAGAATCGACGACAGTTTTGTGTTCAGTGCCGTACAATGTGCTTTCCAATCCAGAACATTATCAATATTAAGTCCCAAAATCGAACACCAGAGGCCTCAACCAGACAGTCACCAGCGACGTCCACTCGAAGAGTCATGTTATTCTTATTCTGAGCAGTATGAAAACGAACATAATTGGTTTTTGAACCATTTAAATAAAGGCTATTATCAGAAAACCACCTATTTAGTTCAGTCAGATTATCCTTGCACGCGCTTTCAAGCATATCATTTTGGCTACCCGATATGACCAGAGACGTATCGTTCGCGTATAAAGTGGCCCTTGCAGAATCACTCAGACAGGACTCTAGGTCATTCACATAGAGTAGAAAAGCACAGGCCCCAATATAGACCCCTGGGGCACGCCAATATCAATGTCAACACACTCGGAAAAAACTCTCCCGATCTCTACTATCTGTTTCCGGTCTCGTAAGAATAAGCAAAGCCAATCGGCTGCTATTCCTCTGATTCCATATAAATTCAGCTTGTACATTAATCGGTCATGTACTACGCAATCGAAAGCCCTGCTGAGGTCACAAAAGACCCCAACAGGAGACTCTCCGTCTTCCAAATACTCCAATACCTGGCCATAAAAATCCCAGAATGCCGATTCTGTAGACTTGTCAGGCTGAAAGCCGTGCTGATTTTTCGCAATTATCTTATGTTTACGCAGAAAAGATTCTAGCCTAACCAAAAAGCATATTCAAACAGTTTAGTAAAACCCGGCGACACTGCCACTGGTCTATAGTTTTGTGCCTTCATTTTATCAAGTTTTTTGTATATCGGTCTTATCTTGTTTACCTTTAATTGTTTAGGAAATACACCTGTAGTGAAAGATAAATTTATCAACATGCACAGTGGTTTAACTATACAATCTGATACTTTTTTCAGAAAAGAACAAGAAATACCGTCCAAACCAGCAGACGTTTTGTTTTTCATTCTAAATTTAAATATTTGACTGACATCCTCTTCTGTCATTGGACTAAGAAACAGAGTGCTGCTCTGTCGATAATTATTCATATTTTGATATTTTTTATCAGGTTTAATATTTTTAAATTAAAATGAGACAAATTACTTTGTTTTCTATCACTATATTTATCAACATTGTGACTGCAGTTTCGAAGCTTTGCTACATTTTCAAACTGAATATTCTAAACTACTTGAAACTTGTATATATATACACGTACAATTGGTTAACACATTTTTAATAATAGTGCCTATCCTAAATTTTAAAAAACTGTAAATAGTGGGCTGCTCCTCAGGTCGGTCTGGTCATTCAGTAAATTTATTGAGGGGTTTTTATTGGCTTTGTAAATTTCAATAGACTCTAAAATGTTAAGTTTTTTACTTTTCGGTATATTTTTAATAATCTCATAAGGAGCATTCTTAAAAAAATTCGCAAAGTAGTCCGCAATTTCTTTAGAGTCTGTTATTGTTTTTTCATCCGTTTAGATACAGTACTGGAATTCTTTAGATGTGTTATTAGTAATTTCCCTAACAATTCTCCACGATGCTCTGGTCGGGTTCTGCGCATTTGTTAAGTAATTCTGATAATAGTTTTTTTTATTATTTTTAACTAAGATATTGTGATTCTTTTTAGCCTTAATGTAATTTTCATTTGAAATAATACACGCTTTTTTAAGTGAGTGTAAATTTTTTAAGTCTGAGCTAGACTTTCTTATATCTGCGGACACCCAGGACCTTGTCATTCGCCGCTGTTGTCTTTTTAATGGAAAATGGATATTATAATAGAAAATAAAAACCTCATAAAATCGTTCAAAAGCGTCGTCTACATTATCAATCGACTCCAAAAATTCCAGTCATGGTCCCCCAGATCTGCCCTAAAGCTATCTATTGAATCGCTTGAAAAGCTTCTTCTCTGTTCAAAATTATCGCGCAAGTGTTCTACACTAAAAGGAACCGTAGCCACAACCGATCTATGATCTGATATTGTGTTGTCAATAACATCACATTCGACATCGCGGATATTGGTAAATAAAAGATCCAGAATACTATTTTCTCGTGTCGGCTTATTTACAGTGTTAGTCAAATTATACGATGCAAACATATTAATTAACGCATTGTAATTATGCGTGTTTAATATTGGGTCAACATTAAAATCGCCTGTTAAAAAGATGTTTGTTTTAGCTTTATATATAGAGTTTAACGCCGACTCTAATTTAGAGAGAAAAACGTCAAAATTGCCGGATCTATAACATACCAAAATGATATTTTTTTCCTTCCCTGGACACTCATATCTCGCTCCACAGATCTCAATATCCTTCTCCTGGCAGTACTGGCTAAGATCAAGCGGTTCAGTATCTGTATCTTGATGACACCAGATGCCTACTCCCCTCCCCTCCGCAATCTCCTGGAAAAGCTAGAAATGTTATTAAAATCTGGAAAATTAATAGTATATACGGATTCTGGCCGAGACCATGTCTCTGTAAAACAAAGAAATTTAAAATTAAAATTACAATTTTGAAAATATTCTACACAAATAAGATTAATTTTGTCACAATTTAATGACTGACAGTTTAGCAGCAACAAATTAGGAAGTTGTCCGGTTACTTTTCTCTTCTTTCTCTCGTCATCCGATGAAAAAACCGTGATACGTGCGTACCACGTGGCCATACATCGGATTTCATGACCAACTCCAAGTTTTGCAGATCAATTATAACCTTATAAGAAGCATAATGCTCTGGGTATTTGGAAAAATTCTCTTCATTAACTTTAACCTCGGGAAACTTTGTTTTTAGGAAGTTTTCCACTTGATTACTTTTAATTGACGGCTCTAATCTTGAGACGTATAAAAAGGCTTTTTAGGTGCGGCCTTTAAGAAAGTATTTTCAGTGTTGCCCACAATTTCTGGCTTTGGCTTAGATTTATTCTTCTTACGGACCACTGTAGACCACTGTTGTTTTGGGTTGATC